>VZRU01013368.1:0-100103 GCA_013398155.1 Pedionomus torquatus
GGTTCGTTTTACCTCAAACCAGGACAGGGATCTAATTTGTAACTTGTAAATAACCAAGAATAAGTGTGCAGGCATCCTGAATATTCAAAAATGCATACACAGTGGAGGGATTTTTGTTCTCTTTTTAGGTGATCAAATTTGTCCTGGTTACAGTCGTAGCGTGCTGTTTCATTTTGAATCAGAAGCAATCTCCTCACACTTTTTTTCCATTTATTTTCACTTCTCTTATGTTCATACAGTGTTTTCTGCCATTTTATGTTTGGCACAAACTGCTATTTGTAGAATTTTTTTTTAGTATGTGCATACATTGAATATTCAGGTTTCTTTTTACTGCCTGATCCATTTGAATAGAAAGTCACAGATTTTCATGCAGCTTTTGTTTACAGATAGGTCAGCCTAATCTTACCTTGTGTTTCAAAAATGATCATAACTTAAATACTTGTCTTCTTGTTATGAATGGGTTACTGGATCTTGATTGTGAAATAATAGGTTAGTTACTTTGCCATAGAACTAATCTTCAAATAACATTAGTAGAACTTTGTCATCCTGGTACTACCTTATATCACTGTGTGCAGAACCAGATGGGAAGGGAAATGAAAAAACTCTCTTGGTACAAATACCATCTGACAAGAAGAAATAAAACCACCTGTTATACTGTGTAAAGGCAGAGTTATCTTCTTAAGACAAATTAAATCTTTTACTTTTTTCTTTGTTCAGACCCATGTAGACCTATGATTTCTTTCTTACATTTTAGTTGAATTATTAATTATGTTCCTGAGGCCACAGCCCAAAATGCACAGTTTATCCAGTGGTGAAATCTTGCCTCTTTTCGAATAATTAACAGCTCTTGCACCTCTTTTATGCTCTCCTTCCTTCCCTATACATGCTCATTATCATGGTTTGTCAATTATCTTCCAATCTGTATTAAAAAAAGATAACTCTAACATTAGCAATTGCTCAGAAGTTGTTAATAGCTCTCATGAGAGCACTTGTCTCACCCCATATCTCCCACCTTATCAAAAGGTCACATTAATTACAGGACCCTTGCTGGGAATAAATCAATGTGTCAATCAGAGACCCACAATTGTGCTGCAGTTGGAAAGTAAAAATTCTAGAACAAGGTTTTTTTAGGGCCTAATTTATTTATATTTTTTAACACTGTATTTGTGAGTTAACCTAAGAACAAAGAATAATGGCATCATATTAATGATCAAGGTATATGCATATTTTTAAATTAACATTTTTATTTGTACTTTTATTATCAATTATTCATCTACTCCTTAGAATTATAATATGCTATTCTTACTTGTAATATCTCTAAAATCGTTGCCTTCAGTTTAGAAGAAAAACAAAATTCAACAGAGATTCTGAGAAATATTTCTATCTTTAGTCTTATACCTAAATATTTTAATGCTGAATCATAAAACAATCACAGATGTAATAACAAACGCTCTTTCCTGTCTTTAGGTCTAGGTATGTTTACGATCTACAAGACTGTTGAGGGTATTCTTAACTTTTGTAAGGCTGTTTTGTCTTTGCTGTTTTGTTTTGCACAACATTGCAGTTAATTTCTAACTGAAATGGCAGTAGATGAGAAACTGCATAAATAAATAAGAAAGGAAAAATGTTTGGTTTATCCAGTGCCTCACTCATTCTCCCTCCTGTTCTGGTTTTATTATATTAAGCTAGTTTCCAGTGGTGGTAGACTGCCTACAAATTCATTCACAGACTGCTGTTAAATCCCAAGGTTTAGATCAAATTCTCATATATTCTTATTAACACCAGACTAATTCTTCAAGATCTTAATTGTGTGCTAACTATTCAAGCAGGTTAACATAAAATTTAATTTGTGCTCATCAGCTTGAGGCTACAGAAGTGTGTAATAAACTTGATTTATAAACTTCTAATTTTTCTGGCCATCAAATAAAAAATAATCTGTGTGTGCATATGTTAATATTGCAGAGGAAGCAGTCTAATAACTTTCAAAACACAGTTGGATTGGTTTTGTTACAACCATTTAACATGGTGTCTGAGTTATTGTTTTAGATCCAGACAACCTCAGGTCTGATTCTGGTAGTGTTTAGAGTTAAAAGTAGAAAGCTCTCACCTTTAAGTTATCCAGGTGGAGAACTAAGGTAAAAGGAAAAATGGACAAAAGATATAGGAGAAGATCTTTAGGATACCAAGTCAAGTGGAAAAAATAGCATGTTTTTTTCCCCGTTTTTTGTGAGTTTCTTTTTTATTAATGACAAGTCAGTTATTGCCATCTCATAGAATCATAGAATGGTTAGAGTTGGAAAGGACCTTGAAGATCAAGTTCCAACCCCCCTGCCATGGGCAGGGACACCTCCCACTAGACCAGGTTGCTCAAAGCCCTATCAAGTCTGGCCTTAAATACTTCCAGGGATGGGGCATCCACAACCTCCCTGGGCAACCTGTTCCAGTGCTTCACCACCCTCACAGGAAAGAATTTTTTCCTAATATCCAATCTAAATCTCCCCTCTTCCAGTTTAAAACCATTACCCCTTGTCCTATCACTATGCTTCCTGACAAAGAGTCCTTCTCCTGTAGGCTCCCTGCAGATACTGGAAGGCTGCAATAAGGTCTCCCTGGAGCCTTCTCTTTTCCAGGCTGAACAGCCTCAGCTCTCTCAGTNTTTTGCCAATCTCCTTTTTATTACTCAAATTGGAGTATGTGAAATGTTCTTAGTAATGTTGTACATTTCTAATTTAGGCTTATAAAAATACATGCTGTTGATCTTAGGTAAATCTTACGGGAAAGTAGATAAAATAAAAAGACTTTTTTTTTTTTTTTTTCTACCTGTCATAACATGCTGATGCAGAAAATGGAATGACATGGATATATTGCAAAGACGTAAAACAGGCTGTATTGTGTGACCTATTACGATAAGAGAGCCTGAACAGAAAGTCTTGAAAGGACTAAGTAATTAAGAAGAGGGTGTTTTTAGTGTTGGCTCCAAACCCTGTGGAGGTTGCCTTCTGGTCAGTTTGCTGCTCCAGTCTGTGAAGAATACTGTACAACACCAGTGGTCCCTTGAGTCTATTACTTTTGTTTAATGTAGAAAAATTGGTATTAATAGAACAGTGTACATAGTGTAGCTCGCCCTTGCAGAATGAAACATCCTTGCTAATCTTTCTGATGTTGACTGGTTTATGAGCTGAAGTAGGATTGTGTATGTATTTTCAAAAGTGCTTAGAGTAAACAAAAATCCCTAATTCCCCTATGTTATGCTATGTAGATAGAATTAATGTCTCCTTATATCAGCCAAGGAGAAATCAAGTTTCAGTATTTCAGGAAAAAAAACATTGTAAGCATCTCTAAGTCTCATACCAGCCTCCAAATCACCTAATTCTATTTTATTCTTTGGAAACTGCAGTGCTCAAGCATGCTTATTGTCTGTATATTTTTATGTAAAAACAAATGAGGTTGAGGCTTCTAGGATGTTTCAGATTTCTAAGCACAGACAAAATTGCAACAAGGCAGCCTTTGGACTTTTTTTTACAATAGTTGAAACTATGCAAAATACAACAAAACATATATATATATATATATATGCCAAAATGACTTATCAGAATAAAAATTAGGTGTTCAGAATGAACTTAAGTTTTGGATAAAATCAGTCAAGTTTTGATCAAGACCTAACTGGTCCAGTTATGAGACATTATTTTTGAAATTTTTTGCTCTGAGGGACGTTTCAAATTTTCTATCATAGTGCTGAACATGGCAGGAATTTGTTTGCCTTATTTTGGAATTTGTGCAGTGATCTGTTCTAATAAAAAGTAAATCTGTAGCACAAATGATTTTTTTCCCAGAGGCTAATACTTTACTAAAGATGATACCTGTAGGCATACAAGTAAAATCTAAATCTCAGTTTCTGCATTGTATGTGACAAACTGGTCCATTGAACAGACTCTGAGAAATGAGTGGCTTCAGTAGAGGAGAACAAATTTGACTTGCAAAACTGTGCCTGATTATTTATTTATTTTAAAATTTGGGGAATCATTTGCGTCTGAAGATGTTTTAAAACTAGCGTGTCTACTCAAAACTCATCCATTTCTGGTTGCAGCAGGAAATCATTGCTACATCCATTTCATTTCCTCTTTTTACCGCATCCCCCTCCCCCTTTCCCCCCACCTCAATGTTTCATTTAGATAAAATAACAAGGAACCAGAAGACAAAACCTGGGTATGGCAATTCAGTTCACGAATAATTGTATCATTAGTCTCATTTGCCTTCCCTCCCCAAAAGTGTTTTGCAAGAAAGTGTGACTGTATCTTGTACTGGTAATTAGCCGTATGATATTACAGTTTCCAAACTAAGTGTTGCAGTAGTTATAACATGGATAATGTAGTATATGCAGTACTTTATGAGACAAGAAGTAATTCCCATGAATAATTTCTAATAGAATGAATAATTTCTAACAGCAGAGTTCACATTTAATGCACAATGTACCTTGATTTCACTTACTAAAGTATTTGTTGAGATGGAATACAAATGTTCTCATTACTATTCCCCATTGTAGATGACTACTAGTTTAGTCAGGCACGATTTGCCCTTGGTGAATCCATGTTGGTTATTGATATTTCACTCTGCATTTGGATTTATCTGTATTAAGAGTTTTCCCACAAAGGTCATCTTTCTTACTTGAAAACTCAACTCAGAAGTATTCAAGAAAATCATGAGATTTCTGCATGAACTGCATAGATGTACAGAGCATGGTAAACTGGAGACATCCAGAATGTTTTTGAACATAGTACTCATAAGCAAAATAGCGTGTGAAGTGCTACAAAGCATAAAAGCCTATGGAAGGTATAGTACGTAGTTAGGGCTCATGATTCATCACAGAAAGGTGTTTCCTGGGTGCACTTGATTTATTCAGCATGCACAGAAGATATGTTTATGCACATGGTATTAATCCATAATGTCAGGCTCACTATTTCTGTCAGGCAAATCTTAGGTGGAAATATGACAACATTGTCCAGATCTGAAAAAGTTTTAGTAATTTGTTAATATCTATGAAATGGTCATATGTAATGACAATAAGATGAACATTAGTAGAAAAGCTTTGGATGAACAACATAGTGTTCATTGTGGGGCCACAGGGTGATTTCTTTTTTTTTTTTTTTTAATCCATATTTTAGAATTTTATCATAAACAGCAAGCTCAGATGTCCTTTGATATGCTGGAACATTATGCTAGATAAGGCATCAGAGCTATTCTTATTTTCTTTATTTTTTTAATTCCTTTCATTACAGTAACATAGGCACCAAAAGGAGAAATTCAATTTAGCTACATTCCAATTGGAAAGCTATGCTGACTACTCAGTCTTGTAAAGTACAATGTATTGTGGTTGCTGCTACCCAAGGCCCTCTAGCACCTCTTTGAGTCTGAGTACAGAACACAATAACCTTCTGCTTCTAAATAGCATTACTTGCATGTTTGAAAAGAGAGATGGATTTCAGTGCTTTGTTGAACATGAGCTTAACACTCAGCATCCTGTTGGTAAAATGTAATCTAAGGCTTCTTAAGGCAGGCTGTAGTTGAGGGAGATTTGTAGAGGATGATGGGTTGTGCTCTGCTGCAGTCCAATGAGTAGCCTCCTTTCATACCTCTGACTCATTCCAGAAACAAAGCAGAAGCTGTGCAGAGAGTGGGACAGAAAATGCAAAGCTGCAACTACATTTACTGGAGAAAGTATTTGCTTGCTAAAGCTCTGAACAAAATGTTCTTGTACACAAATGGTTGCAAAGCTACTTGAACCATATATGCCTTAGGAAAATGCTATTAACCCATATTAATAGAGTCATTATAACCACACATCAGTTGAAATTTGGGTTATATTGTAATACTTTAATATTATTGCTCAATTACAAGTTCAATAGAAAGGCAGCTATTCCCTCCTAAAACATTTTTCAAACAGTATTTTCCTTATCTACTTAGCAGTGAGGAAACAATAGTGTATGTTTCAGTGTAGTGATCATTCTGTGCTGTTTTAGGTATTGATGCTGGTATGCCATTCCACACAAAATACTTTATTTTATTAATTCCAAGCAGTATTTAAAACATTTTTAATTTGTGTTACTTTCGATGAATTTATTGTATTTTAAAAATCTGTATAGTAATTGTTCATGAAATATAAACTTTTTGGCAATAACACATTAATAGCCATGGTTTTTCCTTCAGTTAAGGAACAGAGGACAGCCTAAAAAATATCCTTTCTTCATATTTTTTCCTTTTGCAGATCTGATTGATTGACTGGCTTTACTCATTAACCAGAAAACTAATTTACATATGAACAGTACATTCCTTTCTTAGGAAATTATAATCATTATTAAAGAATACCTCATTAGCTACACTGATTTTTTGACAATAACTAATCATGAATCAACTAAAATATAGAAAAATAATACCTTGATGTTTGATAGCTTGTAATAATTTTGCCCATCTCTTTACAGGTAATGCTCTTTGAAATGCAAATCTTTAAACATTTCAAGTAGTCAAAGCTAAGTTGTCTGTGTAGATTGTTAGAAAATACTACAAGTTTTGGAAAAGTCTTCTGATTTACAATGATGGTTCTCTTTCCTTACCACTTTAAGCTTTCATCTGGCTAAAGGAGGCAGAGGCAAAAGCTACAGAACTTTAATATTTCTGCACTTGGGAATTCACATAATGCTGCTTCTTCCCGTTTGTCTGACAAAAGGTTGTATTAAGCTGGTGAATAGGGCTGCTGGTCCCTGGGAAAAGTGTTGTAAATCTTATTTCTAGACTTAAGAGTGCTGGACTATGAACGTCATAATTTTCTATGCTGTTGACAATAACTTTTCAGTCCAAGAATGCAGAAAGCCACTTTTTAGCTTTATCTGTTTTTTAGACCTTTCTAACACTGCCTTCCACGCATATTTTTAAATATATGTACTAAGGCTTTTCTTCCAAATGAAGGAGTAAATGAAACGTTTTTAGGATACTTGCAGAAAGTATGAACTCTTAATTTTTATGCCAGACTTTTCTGAGGCAAAAAACAGGGACCATTAAGGTAGTTTCATGTTCTGCCAAGGTATTTCTAATGCAAGTAAAAAGGGAAAAAAAAAAAAAAAAAAAAACAAAAAAAAAAAAAAAAAAAAAAACCCAACCAAAAAAAAAAAAAAAAAAAAAAAAAAAAAACAAAAACAAAAACAAAAACAAAAACAAAAACAAAAAAAGCCCCCAAGCCTGTCATAAAATAAAATGCCCATCAAAGCTTCATGAGAATATTTGACAGGCAATTTACCTGCCTAGCAGTAGAGTATTTATTGCAGGCAGACAGGACATGTGTCTTTAAAATTTTTGGATTCCTCTAGTGTGAAGTGAGACACTATAATTAAATTTAACAGTGTTATTCTATTGGAATATAATTGTATGGAATGAAACAGAGGTAACTTTAAAACATCCTCCATATAGTATTTAAAAGTATTTCAGTATTTCTGCAATAAAGTTAGCTTGAATTACTAGTTTTAATATTAATCATAATAATATAAGAACTAAACTAAGCTTACATATCTAATATTAAAGGGTTATGGGATTTTTTTAATTTTTATTAAACTTTTTTTTACAAGGCTGGATGATTATTTGTCAGAGTGTTTCAGCTTTATATCGCTGTATCTTCCATCGTCAGGAGTCATCGTGAAAAGCTGTTCTTACTATATTCATTGCCCAGCTCTGAAACGACTACATTTTCATGCAGAATGATTTTCTTGCAATTTTGAAAATCTTGACTATTAGACATCAATGTTTTAGAGGCAGGGAAAATTTTATTACTAAAAATATCAGGAATATCAGAGAAAACCATTCTGGCAGTACTTTCATAATGTATCCCATTTGAAAATGTTGAGTTTTAAAGTAAACAGTTAAACCATTCATTTATTTATAGTTAACCAAAACAGATGTTTAGGTAATTTAACCTAAGAATATCTGCATGTGCTCTGAATATTTTATACACCTCTTAAATTACGTTCACGCACCATGACAGAAAAATGAATGTTTTTGCAGATTACTATGTTATTTCTACTCTATGTCCTTTTAAAGATGACTTTTTTATTATTTTTTTTTTTCCCTAAAAGAAAACTTTAAAGCTCTCTGTCACTCTTTGGGTCTAAGGCTGGCCTCAGTGACTTGCTCAAGAAGGTAATTTGGGAATAAACTAATGACTTCCTTTAAATATTCCTGACAAAATGTCTGAAGTTCCTATTCTTCCGGTCCCTCATCATTTCTGGGTCAGTTGGTGAATCCAGAATTCTGGATGATCTTGGCACAGAGGTGAGCAGCAGTAGGAGGCTCAAGTGTGTCTCTGCTGCACAGGAAAGTAGAGATGTGGAAAGAAATTCAGATTCCAGGAAAGAAAAACATAACCTGATTCTGGAAGCTGGTTTTAGAACCTTATAGTAAGCACTGCATATAATTACTATGCTGTACAATTGTAGAGGTCAATCTGAACCTACTCTTAAAGGTGAACAAACCTAGGACATGCCTGTTAGGGTTATAGTACGTGAATTAAAGCAAACTTTAGCCAGTCTTGCAAAATCTTCCTACATGTTCCTTTTTTTTTAATTTTTTTTTTTTGTGTCAGTGTATTAGAATCAGTTTATCTACAGTCAAAAAAAAATAAAAAAAGAAGAAAAAATTGTCCAATTTTTTTCCCATATTTCATAGCTTCTGTATGGTGAAAAATGTTTCATTTGTAAAGGAGAGAAATACAGTAGTGCTAACAAAACAAACATTGAAACAAATTATTTTTCTGTAAAATCTATTAACACCATATATCACAGCTTAGAATTAATAGTTGATTACAGTTTATTGTATTTACCATTAAACACATCATAACTTCATATAGGATTTACAAATGTGTTTAATGTAATTTAATTTGTGACTGTTGCCATGTCATACATTTTATAAACAAAGGAGGGATACACAACAGAAAGTAAGTACTAATCACAATCATCAGCCATATTCTATAATCCTTAGGACTTGATTTCTAACATGCCAGAGATGAGAGGTCTCTTTCACATGTAGTATGATAACTAGAGGTCCGTAGTTAGGATGCTGGGATTCTTAACATGGTCTTAGGACTGACCACTGCCTGAATTTCTGCAGTTCTCTTTGCCTTTCTGTATCGCAGAGACACAATATGAAGAACGTGTATGATTTTGCTTGTTCTGGTGGAAAGTTCTCCAAGGGCAGGCACTGTCACTCGGACTAAGTGTGTCATGTCTAGAACTCAGCTGACGGAGAAGTGTTTGGCAACTGTATTTTATTGTGACATAGTGGAGAAATATTTTGTGTTCAGTGCCTATTCCTGATACTGGAACTGAATCAAAGAGACCTTGTGATGATAAAGCCTTATGCAATTAACAATTAAGAATGTGTATGCTCATACCAGATGTGTTACATGCTCAGTTCTAGAAGATTCAGGAATGGTCAGTTATATTCCTGCATAATGAATATAGACATGCTGCAATATCATTCTGCATCAATATTAAAACTAAACGTGTATTTCTACTGTATGAAACTTTTAATGTTTTTTCCCTAGGTAATTTTCACTTCTTTTTGGTATTTTAAAATGCTTGTTTTCCTGTCATTTTAAGCATACTTTTAACCAAAAATGCAATATGTTAGAAATATTTTATTAAGCTATGTACCTTTATTTCAGGGAGACTTATTTCCATATACATTGCATGAATATTTGTTTTCCAGAGAAACCTCCTCCCTACATTTTTTTTTTTTTTCCAGCTGTCCTCCTCTTAAAAAACTATGGCCAGATTTTGGAAAGTCTGGCTTTGAGTTCAAAATTCACAGCATCCTTCCTCAGAGTAGGAAAGCATATGGAACAACCTGATAGAAACCTCTTTCTGTCTCACATTTATAACCTATCTTTCCTTTTTCTCTTTGGATCTAAGAAAAAAGAATGCTTTTCATTCTAAAAGTTAGATAATATCAGGCAGTAGATATCAGAAAGCAGCCAATGTTAAATGGCTTCATCCAATTCAAATTGATAACTTTGTTTCTTAAAAATGTGTATTTGTGAAAATTTGTGGTGTATCGCACCTTAAAATAAGAGGGTCAGCATGTCAACAGAAAATCTGCAGTGATCTATTCAGCTTTTTTATTAGAATATTGCAACTTGTTGAGAATTTTGGGAATGCAACTGTTGGTGTTCTTCTCTACCTAAAGCCTTCTTCCAAACACCATGTTGACTTGACAATTGAAATGTCAGTGTGGGGAAAGCAGCATTATTGTCCCATTTGAAAGAGGAATCACTTGATTTTTTTCAGAAAGTGAAGTGTATGTAGCGAAGCCAACTTGACTTTCATTTGTCAGGAAGCATGGTACTGCTGAAGAACACCAAGGAAGTGTGAAATTTGGAGGCTTTAATTCAGTTGCTAGCATCTCTCTCAGAAGAATACCCTGTCTGAAACTGATTTCTTTTCTTAGAGCAGAAGTAACAGGTAAAGACAGTTCATTGTCCCTGTATCATATAGAGATCAGTACTGGATCCCAAAACTTTTTGTCTCCTCCATGTGTCATATAGATTTCCAGAGTGCTGGAAACTTCCAGGGGAACTGCCCAGAGATGCCTCCTGCATTGCCTGGACCTGGTGCTTCCAGCTAGCAGCTCTGGAACTGATGGTAGCAGCCCTATATTTGCTATATTTGAGCAGCTGCAGTACCAGGACAATTGACTTACAGAGTGAAAGGACACCCAGGATTCTGGCAGACCTGCCAGGTGGCCTCACAGGAGGTGGGCACAAGATTTCAGCTCTGCAGCTCAGGAATAGTCTGTTTTGCCAGAGCAACAACTCTTCAGCTGCTGCAATCATGTTGCTTTTAATGAAGGCTTGGCTTCTGTCAACAGCCAGCATAGAAGCCCTAAGGACACAGCTGGACAGTTTTCTAGATAGCACTCATATGAAACTGAAATCAGCCTGTGACCTGAAATACTGCAGCATCCTTTGCTAAACCTATGTTCCTACTGTGGGCAACATTGCAATATATATTTAATCCATCACTAACCTTGTCTCAAAAAGCTTCTGAACAGCCAACATGTATGTAGGGTATAGAATGAAAGATCAAACTCTTAGATGCTTTGCACAGAAGAAATAGAGACCTGCAAATATACTAATTTGTTTGGAAATCTGAGGCAAATTTCTGAATTATTGAAAATTACTGAAACTCAGGGAGGTCTCCTAACCAGCGTGGTATGGAGTTCAATTTAGTTCCCAGAGACATATGAAGTGGTGGAGAGAGGTTATTTTATGAAAAAATACTGTTTTTTCAAGAATTCAACTCCTGTTATTCAAAAGGAGGCGAAAATTTTAACATTCTAACATGTTCTTGACACCTTTTCTGTAGAAGGTACATAACTCAAGGCAAACTGACAAGATATCAAAGATGGCAGAAGCAGCTTGAAGCACAGTCTGTTTAGTTTCTTCTTACATCTGAACTACTAAATTAGACTGCTTCCAATTGGAAGCAATCCAAGTAACTAGTTGAGTTAAAATATCGCACCTAAAAAAAAAGTTGTAATTCTAAATCATGAAATTTCATAATATTAGCAATACATCACAAAAAGATGTTCCACAATCTTCTTACTCTAAGTATTGCAAGGAAATCAGAAGACAGCAACTAAATCTTACCATGTCAGAAATAATAATAAAAAAAGTATTATTTGCTTTGAAATTTTTCAGCACTTCCTCTAAACCTTTTTGGCATTTCCATTTTGAAAAATATTTCACCTTTATACGCTATGTTGAAATTGTTACAGAATACATTTTTTTATGGGACAACTGATATACTCTTCTCCCCACCTCTTGTTCATGGTATAATTTGCCAAACAAAGATTTCCATAATCTGCACATAAGCCTAGAGTTTCTGAGTGTGAGGAAATTTTACATATTAAATGCAAAGAGAATGTGTTGTAATTGTCAAGCGTTCTGAATTGTTAGTTTAGATAGCTTATTTCTCAATTAGAAGAACAAATATATTGAAGCTGTATTGTTTTACTGTGGCAAAATAGTTTAACAGTAAAATATCTGTTCCTTTTAAAAACAAACAATCCATTAGTATTGAAAAATAGTGGCATTTGAAATAAAGTTGGGAACAAAACAATTCAACAGGAAAATTAGCAGTTTTACTCTCAGTAAAAAAAAATGGAGAATTAATTCTCTTAATGTGTAGATGGCAAGTTGTAGTCTTATTCAGTTATTAGCAATCCAATCCTGCTACTTTTTAGGTTGCCATCAGTCATGTCATATAGAAATATCAGGAAGGTTTAACAGAATGAGTTTTGGTTTGGGATGAGAAACAGTGATGATAGCTCACTAATGTTTTAGGTTGTTGCTGAGCAGTCAAGGCCTTTTCTGCTTTTCACACTGCCATGCCAATGAGTTGGCTGGGGCTGCAGAAAAATTGGAAGAGGGCACAGTCAAGAGAGCTGACCCCAACTGACCAAAGACATGGTCCATACCATGTGAAGTCATGCTTGGAATATGAGACTGGGAGAAGAAAAAAGAAAAGGAGGACTTTTAGAGATATGGTGTCTGTCTTCCCTGTTATGCTAGATGGAAATCTGCTTTCCTGGAGATTGCTGAACAGCTGCCTGCTGATAGGAAAGAGTGAGTGAGTTCTGTGCAAAACACAGAAAATATTTATTCAAAAGGGCAAGGAGAAGTACATAGGTAAAATGAAATGCTCTGGGTGATTTTGAATTTTATATTTGAAAAATATTTATGCTAACATACTCAAATTAATCAAAATTTGTGAGTGAAGTTTGAGAACACTTTCACAGATTCTCTTTGAAAGCCTTTTTCTATCCTCCTTTGTCAGAGTATTACTAGTTGTTACACTGTAAGAGGAAAATCTTGCACGGTTTTTCTTTGTAAACTATCATGCAAGAAAATATTTTCTACTTCTAATTGATACCAGAACCTCTTCACATTTCTGAAGTTATACATGTTTCAGTTCTCAGAAATGCAATTACCACATACCGCAATGCAAACAGTTTTCTATACATGTTGTCTTGGGGAAAAATATGGTATGAACAATAATTACATGTACAGACTAGGCTTAGTGAATTCAGTCCTGCCATTTGAAACGGTTCCAAGAGAAATTCCTCTTCCCATATATATGAGGATGAATTTATATATTTATATATGTGTATAAAATGCAGTGAATAATTATACCTCTGTGTAATTCCCAGAATCAATGGCTTATTAATATATCATATGTTTTCATAAATCATGTATACTTTTTTGTTTGGGGGTTTTATGGTTGGTCATTTTTGGATTGAGTTTGGGTTGTTGTTTCGTGGGGTCTTTTGAGCAGGACTTTAGGTGAAGCCTGAAAACGTGTTTAGAGCAACCATAGTGAACCACATGATTCACTAGGATTATGAAAGTCTTTGGGATTTATTCTTAACATAAATTCTATATTAAAATACAAATATACACTGGTATGATATGTAGGTATAAACTATAAACCTATGCTCAAGCTACATACTTGGTGAAATACATGAAATAAGGATAGTAATTCTCTCCAACAGTACTTCCCTATTTTCCCTCTTTCTGTTGATGGAGGTTACTTGATGTTCTTGAAGTAGCGAATGTGTTAAAAAATCAACTTAAAATTGAGAAAATCCAAAATAGTTTTTTCTATACCTTCTTTAGAGATAAGAGTAAATAGAAGCAAGTTTGCTTACACAAACCCACATTATTTACAGGAAGAAAAATATAAATATATTATGTGCTTCAGAGAATAGCTATAGGGAGGCACTTGAGCATTACGCTATATATCCAGGTGAAGCTTATGTAAGGAGAAGGAAGGTCTCCAGTAATGTGTCTGACAAAACCTACTGGAAGAATATAAAGTATGAGTTTCTTGGAGCCTGTAATTTACACAACTCTAAAAAAATGCATAAGTACGTTAGATTAAGCTACTGCAGTTCACAACTGAATACTTTAAAAGGTACAAAAATGTTCAGCTCTCAAAAGTCTTTAACATCAAAAAAGGGATGAAATTATGTGGATTTTCCCCATGGAATAGCACAAGTCTTTGTGAATGTTTTGCTTTTGAGAAGAACCCAAATCATGTCTCTGAACTCTCAGCTACAAACATTGGGCCAAATGCTTTTCCAAGTTCCCTTGGAATTTCACCATAGATAGGATAGTAGCAGTGTTTTTCCTTGTGCTTACAGGAACACTAAGAAATAAGAGTTTTTTATTTTAGACCATGTGAAAATACAAGTTTTCTTTACACTTTTTTTTTATTATTATTATTGTGGTCAAAGGTAGTATGATGTAGCTTACAGTGAAAAATAAAAAGTCTTTGAAGTCAGCTTTGTTGGGACCATTAATGTTAATCAGATAGTAAGGTTAGAGAGTTCTTGTTTTTCTGTTTTCCAACTTCCAGTTTCTTTGCTGGGAAATGCAATTTCTTGTCTTGTTTCTGTATTCAGGTGAGCTTGAGTGCCCAAATATCTGGAATAGATATAAAGCTTCTAGAAACCTGTAGTGATGCTCGATGGTCTTATGTATTTCAGCAGAAACCGTTAATGCAAAGCAGCATCCATAATTGCTCTGTGAAAGATGCTGCTCTATTTACTCATCTTTTTTTGAAGAACAAAGGCAACAGTCTTGCTTAAAATTCCAGGCAGTTGTGAAAATAGGGTTGCACTGGGAGGATATGAAAAATTCAATTTTTTGATTGAAAAATATGAATGCAATTCACTTTAGATTCTAAGTGAGGTTTGTTGGAAGACCTAAATTTGGTGAAATTTCTTAAACTGAACATTTGGATAGATCTGCAACTTACACTACTTTTCTAATGTTGAGACTTAGTTAACAAGACTCCTTATTCATGGGTCTCCTAGCCACAGCTCAATGTAAGAGTCCATTTGTACTGTGCAATATACCTTCTTCCATCCTACTTATATATAGTACTGTACATAACGTAAAACTGAAATCTCTCATCCTTTAGATGTTTTCTGTGTCTTTTATTCAGTCAAGAGGACAGTTACATTTCTAATGAACACTCTTCTGTTTGAATTCACTCCAAATATTTTCCGTATAGCGCTCTGAATTTTTTCATACAAATTGTTTTCAGATAAATTCTCCTTAATTTTCAACTTTATTTGTTTACCCAATTCTGCCATGGGCTATGTCTTCAAGAATAAGAGTGATTTCTTAAGTAAGTTTCTTATAATGACCTCTGATTTTATTGAAGTTTAAGAGCATTCAGGAACCCTCACACACTATGCTGATCTTTTTGAGGCCATATTGTAAAGCTGAAATCCCTGGTCACTTGAGGGAGCACAATATTTCTATTGAATAATTACTAATACTTTTATGAACAAAAAAACCAAGGATTGTAAAAAAAAAAAAAAACCAACAAAAAACCACAAAAACAAAACAAAACAAAAAAAACCCACAAACCCAAATTTACATTTTCCTTTTATGATAGCTTACATGTTGTATGTGCTTTTTATCAAAAGGAGAAATACATATGGGGGTCTTTGATAGTTATCAGTTGTTGTGAGAAGGAAACCACAAATACAAAACTGAGAAGGAATTTTAAAGAATTCACTTCAGATTTTAAGAAAATAATACGAAGAGGTACATTCTCCTTATTGAGTACATGATTCTGTGCTGACTTGATAGAGAAATTTTGTCCTCATCCTCATTCCATCTATACAAACCGTGATCTGTCTGGGGGAAAAAAAACATGGAACTGGACTCTTGCTTGCATTGAGACTGGTGGAAAGCTTCAGATTGTGCAGAGACTAAACAACCCAGCACTTTCTTCTGCAACAACAACGCTGCTGTTACTCCTGGACCTCTTTTTGAATGGCCAGGTAATTAGCATATTGGAATATGCATTATACAATATGGATATCTAGAAAATGGGATAGTGTGAGGGATGGCTCCCACTAAGTGTCTGCAGACCTTGTATTTCCTCTACTATAATCATATTTTATATGAAATTAAATTATCTTGACTAAATGAGACATAACCATACTTAAATATTTTCCTCTGTGAAGGACAGTAGTGCTTTTCCCCAAAGCTGTTCTCCTGCCACTTAGCGTTTTTTCTTCCAGAGAGAAACCTTGAGTAAAGGTTACCATCATGTCAATTTCATTGTGAATTAAATTATAGTTGTATTCACAATTCACAATAACAGTGAATGTCTTCAGATATTAATCCAGAACAAAGGATTTTGTTTAGTTTTTGGGGGTTTTGGTTTGCTTTTTGTCTCTCTTCAGAATTGTATTGTTTTTCATTAGAAATACTTTGTAAAAGTTCTTAAGGTTTTACTGATTTACTATGGGTCACCTGCTTATATGCTGAGTTACCACTGCCTACCTTTACCCTTTACTTTGTATTATTTTGTTTACCTGGTACAATGACACTGAAAGACTTTTTTTCCTCTTCTCTTAACAAAATTATATTTTCTAGAATCAACTTCCCAAACGTATCAGTTGTACTTTTCTGATACCGCTTACCATTTTAAGAACACTTCAGTTGCTCTGCAGTATCAAATAGCATCCAATTAAATTAAGTTGGCATCAAGAAATATGTTGTGCTCCTGCAAAAGGAAACACTCTCACAACTTATGGAGAAATCTTAATGTCAATGATCACTTTGCTTACGTATTTATCCTAATTATAAAACATTTTCTTTTTTTTAAGCGAATCTTACATAATATTCAAAGTATCTATTTTTCATATCAAATTGAAAGCTTCTCTTCAATCTAGTTCTCAAATTATAATATGCAAAACCATAAGATTCTACTTATGGAGTTGTAGAATGCATCAAGATACAGTTTTTTAATTTCCTTTTGTTTCGTTTAAGTATTTGATGTTATTATAGATTAAGTTGTAAACTCTTGCATCAAGGATGTATGTCTTAACTACTGGGTGCAAATTATAATGCTTTGCCTTTATTGTTCTCCTTGTTTCTACCGTAGTTTACAAGGAACCCAAAATTTAGGACATTAGTGTAGGAAGAGTTTAGAGCTTAATCAAGTTGTGGTAATTGGCATGGTAGACAAACTAGCAAATAGAATTATTGTAAAAATATGGACAAGATGAACTAGATGAGTAAACTGCATTTGAGAGAAAAATGGAATGAAGAAAAAACCAGAAAGCAACTCTTTTCACTCGCTTAACTAGAAAATCTTAATTTTTAATGTAAAATATAAACCACTATTTACTAAATGATGTTCCATCACACTACAATTATACTCTATTCATTAGAATCTGAAATAAGAATAAGCATGTCTGTCTTAGTTTTGCTGCATTGTACAAACTTCAGATTATATTTTATGGATCCCACAAGAAAGCATATTCTGAAGTTCAAAAGATTTCACCAGTCTGGACCATTTCTTCTGCTAATATGAAAGCCTGGATAATTAGAGAGCTCAAAGAAGTAGACTTTGAAAAAAGGCAGTAATAAAACTCTTATATAATCCACAAAGTTTGCAGTAGTTAATGGGAGTGAAGCGCATTTGCTTTTTTAGAGCAGACATTGCATGTAAGGAAGTCCTTTCATCCTAACAACAGCTGTTCCAAAATGAGTCCCATAAAGGTATAACCTTTGGATCACAGAAAAAAACATTATGAATGCCCATACATTTCAGAAGATCAGAAATTTATGGGGCAAGTGAAAGGCAGGGGAGTCGGAACTCGATGATCTTCAGGGTCCCTTCCAACTCTAACCATTCTATGATTCTATGATTCTATCTGGCATCTTTAATGTTTTATCTTCAGCAGCCTTTCTGAGGGGGAAAGCCTTTATTCTCATTTGTCCCCTTCTAGACTGGTGTACAATTGGATCCTTTCTGACCTCTCTAGTCCCACAGTTCCAAAAGAGTATAGGATCCATGAGAACACTGCAGATTTTTGTTTTATTAGCTTTGGTTGTAGTGTTCAGTATCACAGACCTGGAAATTGTTTTGTTTAAATACCTCTGGGTTATCTGAAACATAAATTCAGAGAGAATAGTTATCAACATGGGCCTTAAGAAGTCATTTAACTCATTCTATTCCCCTAACATTTCACAAGATTAATAGAAGTCCTTTTTTTTTTTTTTTATGTTTTCCAAAATGGTTACTAATCAAGCTATTGTAGACTTTACATATTTTTAGTTTCTAAATGACTTGACATACATTATTCAGAATGATGAAAATAATGGCTGTACCAAGTAAAAATCTTTAGGAAATCTGTTTTGTATCCAATAGTATTGAGAAATATTGTTAAGGAACTGAACAACGGAATGGATGGTGTGTTTATTAAAATCAATGCAACAGAAAGATGGTTAGTATCATCAGGTATGTTGAAGCCTGGGTTAAAATTCAAAACAAACTCACATTTCTTTTTTTTTATGGTCAGGTTCATAAATAAAAATGCTTTTAAGAAAAAGTTGGAAGAGCTGCAAAGGAGCACAAGATGCCAATATTTGCTGGATATATAAAAAGCAATGCTCCTATTTATTGATGAAATGTGGTAATCCCTTCACTTGTCTCAACACTGGTTCATGCTAAGTGTGTTCTAGTAAATTATAAATGCCAGGGACTGTCCTGAAAAATGCCATTATACCACTTTCTATCTTTCAGAAAAGGATGGTTTGATCCCAAATGTCTACTGGGAATTTTTGTTTTGTGTCTGAGGATTGTTTTGGAAAATGCTACTTTGTAGGGGCCAAAATATGACAAAGAACAATTCCAACAATTTGGCTGTATAAGAACTTGAGTTTCACAATCTGTAAGAATTTTGTGGAAGTATTTATTCTACTGATGACAACACAGGTGATGGCTGCTATTTACACAATAGGAATCTCAAGAAAAGTATATATAACAGTGGATAGTCTTGGACAAAATAAAATATAATTAGATATGTAATAAAAAGTCTTACAAGAAGATAGCTGAATAAATTGGAATTATTTACCCTAAAGAAGAGTTGATTGTCCTTCTGTCCCTTTCCCTTCCTTCTTCCCTCATGTTGCCTAAGTGTTTTACAAATAAGCAAAAATATTGCTGTTTTGATCCAAAATATTGGAAGAATTTCTATTGTGACCCTGACAAACAGGACAAGAGATGCTGAGTCTAAATTTTATCAAGAAATCTTTGGATAAGACAGAATGTGGAAAACATTCTATTATTAGAGAGCAGAGTGTTAAAATAGATTGTTGAAGGAGATTATAGAGACCAAGTCCCTGGAAGTCTTAGAATATCCTCGGAATAGTCTTTAAAATATTCTGTGAAGAATGGCATTGGTATAGGTCTTGGGAAAGAATGAAGATTAAATAAGCATCATTGTTTCAAAACAATCACAGAAAACCAAGGCAGTGGTAGACTGCTGAAAGTTTTTATTAAAACCTCATCATATCCCCTTATGTTTGGCTATTCTCCAGTATAAGGGGAAATTACTTCTCTTCTGGTTTTGGTGTTGTTTTATTTGCAATTAAAATTTATTTTAAATACAGCCATATCTGATCTTGCATATGCAGGAAAAGTAATGTTTCTCTAGCTTGTGGTCTTACCAGTTACTTGTTAACTGACTATTTATTAGGAGATAATAATACAGCAAATTCTTATTTAGTTTCACACACCATAGGTGTTTCTTCATCTTGTTTTCATACGTTGCTGTCAATGAATATTCATCTGGTCTGTGTTTATTGGCTGTCTCCTGATATACCATTGCTCTTGTTTTCAATGCAATTGCTTAAATATTAAAGCTGGTGTTCCAAAATACCCAAATATGTGTGTAGGTATATTGTTTGTTTTCTTTCAAATCTGTCTGTGAAAACAAAAATAGTAATACTAAAACAAAAGGCTGATTTCATATCTTCCAATATGCTCTTAATGAGAATATTAAATTATAAAAATAAGTCCCAGTACTGATCTCTGTGGTGCTATACTTGATGTTGTACTTTTCTCCATATGGAGATCAAAACCAAACAAAGTTTAAAATAATTTCTTACTAAGTGCAAAACAGCTAAGTTGAAAAACAGCTGGCTTAAAAGCCTGCTCACTATGTAGTCACCTTCTTCACTGCAATGCCAGTCTAAAATTCTGTGTCTGTAGACAAGCCGTTAATTTCAACAAGAACTGACACAGATTCTGTGAATTTTCACTTATTGTGACCCAGGACTGTGTGTTTGCAACCAAGAAAGCCAGCCATATCTTGGGCCACATCAAAAGAATCGTGGAGATGGTTCTCTCCCTCTTCTCTGCTCTCACAAGACCCCACCTGGAGTACTGCATCCAGCTCTGGGGCGCCCTTGGACTTGATGGAGTGAACCCAGAGAAGGGTCACAAAAAAAGATCAGAGGTCTGGAGCACTTCTGTTATGAAGGCAGGCTGGGAGAGTTGGGGTTGCTCAGCCTCTAAAAAAGAAAGCTCCAGGGAGACCTTGTAGCAACCTTCCAGTGTCCTTAAGGGGGGCCTATGGGAAAGATGGAGAGGGACTATCAGGGAGTATGGCAAGAGGACCAGGGGCTAACAGTTTCAAACTGAAAGAGGGTAGATTTAGATTGGATATTAGAAGAAATTCTTTACTGTGAGGGTGGTGAGACACTGGTGCCATGGTTTAGCCTCAGATGACAACAAAGAGCCATACAGTTGCTTTCCCCCTGCCCCAGCCATGGCATAGAATAGGAAGAAAAAGGCAAAACTCATAGGTTGAGACAAAGGCAGTTTAACAGCATAGCAAAGGGAACAGGAAAATGACAGCAATAACACTGATAGAACAATGTACAAACATGATTATGGTAATGGGATACCCTAGCCTGTTCCCAAGTGGTGACTTCTTGCCCCCCTCCCTTGGCTAGCTCCTAGCTCTAGAATGGGCATGTCTCACATGGTGTGGAATACCTGTGTTCCCTTCTGGATCCTGGGGAAAATTTACCCTATGCACACCAGAACCACAACAGGTTGAGCAGAGACATTGTAGATGTCCCATCTCCAGAAGTGTGCAAGGCCAGGCTGGATGCGGCTTTGGGCAACCTGGTCTGGTGGGAGATTTCCCTGCCTATGGCGTAAGTGTAGGAACTAGAGTATCTTTAAGATCCTTTCCAACCTAAACCATTCTGTGATTCTGTGTTTCTGTCAAATGCTCTGAGAATTGGACTGTAGTTTTTGGTTTAAACCATAACCAAGAACCTCAAATATTTCTCAGTTTTTCCTCCAACAGTTACCATGTTAACAAATAAATAACAAGTATTATCAAATGCTTGATAATGCTCTTCCTTAGTTTATTTACCTCCTGCACATGCTGTATATTCATATGTCTACTAATATGTGTTCTTTAAATTTCTTACATGCAGAAATACAAATTTTGCCAGTTTCCTGAATTTTTATTTATTGCTAAGTATGAAGGTTTCTTTTCTAAGGATAGAAATTCATATTCAATATAGATGGTGGAAGATCCAAAGTCTATCGTTTTTACTGTGTTTTCCAAGTTTTTTTCTGTTTTACATATTTTTAAATATGTATTTTTATAACTATGTTTACTAAATTTAGTGTATATGAGCCCCTGTACTTCTATTTTTAAATGAAAGTGTTGCATTTGCATTCATCTACGATAATTTTTAAAGTACATTCTGAGTTTCAGTGTCTTTAGAAGTTTTATATATGTCGATTTCTAGCCTTGTCTTGAAACTTTTAGCTTCTGCTATTTGGAAACTACTTGCAGGTAGGATTTTATTTTCCAGGAAACTTAATTCCCTTTTTATTAGGACAAGTAAATTTTGTTTGGGAAAATCAAGCTGAAATTATATTGTAGTCTCTATTATTTCCCCTGCTTTTCCATTATTTTTAAGGCTATTGTTTGTTATATGTATATTGAAAGAAATGAGTAAAACATCAGAATTCTTACTGATAAAAAATTAGTATGTATTGGATATTCAAATAGCCTTATTAATAAAGGGGAAAAAATAGAACACACGAGCTGGTTTTACTTCAGTAAACACACACAAACTCCTTGTATTATGCTTTATAACAGCATTATTCATGTTAATAAGGTGATGTCTTGGTTTTCATTTCATTTATTTATTTCACTTCGGTCATTTTATAGTTCTCAGTCTGGCAGACTTCCAGCATTTCAGCGTAGCTATTTTTTTCCCCTCTCAATTACTCACAAATCTCAATAGTCAGATATTCAACTGAGATATAGACTTATATACTTTTAAAATGGCACCTTTATAAGGTGAATGTAATGGAGAAATACCATATGATGTCCCCACCTGAAAGATCAGTACTGATGGATCTCTACAATATCTTTCCTGCTAAACTCTCTCTACTACTAGAGCTGTAATTTTAAGGACATAAGGACATATGGATGTCTGTAATAGTTCAACACAACCTGTTTGGAAAATATGGGAGAGCAGACAGGACTTCAGATGCATGACAAGAAAAAAACCCACAAGATATTACCTTTTAACCAATGACATTTTTTCAATTGTAAAGAACAAAATTTAGATGAACTCTTTACAGTTTGAGGAATTTTGTATTTAACCTCAGGGGAATCAACTCTAGCATATTAAGAAAATAGTATTATACATAATTTTGTGTGTGAGTTGATTGAAATATAAAGAGCTGCATATGTTTACATACAGCAGAAAGCTTTTGAACAGGTTGAAGGCCAAAAAGGTCAGATATAAGTTTATTGCATAACTTTGTTATTCACTTTTAACTCTAATTTCTCTGAATGTTAGTTTTTTAACTGTTTACATAAGTTGCATCCCAGGGGAAAAAAAAAATCAACTCTGTAGGCAGAAAGCCAGTGAACAGCCTTTTTTTATATGTGTGTGTTTCTGTGTGTGTAAACAGTACTGTAAAACACAGATTTATGCATTACATTTTAAATACATAGCTTTCTCCGTGCAATGAAAACATCAACAAAATGTGAAAGAAGGTTGATGGGGAGCACTGAAGACACAGTTAATTACCAGGTGTAGTGATATTTTCTGTGGCCTGTTCATTTGGTTAAATGACACTGCAGAATCCCCTCTGCCCGTTCAAGTGGAATGTGTGCTGGCTGTTGCAAGCATGAATGATAATTAACCCGGTGTGATTCTAAAAGCAGATCAATCAGCACTCAGGACAAAATCACTGTGTAGAAGAAGGAAAGCAAGCAAGTCAGCCTTGTGAGCCACATTAAAATACATCCTTTTTTAAGATGACTGCAAATGTTCACAGAAAAAAAAGATACAGGGGAAGGGAATCTATGAATTCTTAATATAATTTCCCATCTGATGCAGAATGCAATAATGTTATCTTTTTATTTAACAGACCTGATAACTCTTCCTATATGCACAGGGATTTCTGAAGCCCATGAAAATGCATTGAGAGCCATGAAACGCAGAAAAGAACCCTCTCCAAAAGGAGCCAAAGAAGAAAGATAAGTGTCTTAAAATAACTTAGAAAACTTGAGGTGGGCTTTTGGATTTGTTAATGTCCAAGTAATCTTAATCCAGCATTTGAGTGCCTCTATCCTGCAATCTCAGTCAAGTGGAGCTCTGTTTGTAAAACCATAGGGGAAATGGAGTGAATAAATGTATGTGTAAGTATGAATGGTAAAATGGGACTGTGCAGTTTAAGACTGTATCATCCTTCGTGAGAACTAGAACATTAAGTTAATGATCAGTGGTAAAATGGCACTTGCTTTCTTGCCTGCTCTCTGAGCAAACTGTGTTCCATAACTATAGAACTATTTTTTCTATTTTTACAATAAAAAATATGCCTCTGAGGCATACCTTCTTGGCATTTCCCAAAAAAATGTTAATTTCTGTCCTGAAGCAGTTTTCTTTACCAAATTTTTGAAGTCCTGATATGAGCTTTAGAAGTCTGAATTTTGTGTTACATTGCAAAAAAAATAATTAATGATCCAGTTATCTTTTTTCCTAAATTACATGACATCACATGTGATTTTGAACTAAATAAAAGTATTTGAAAGCCTATATTTATCAAATAATTGACAGCAGTTCTGGCAGTATTAATCCTGGGGAAAGAGCAGTCACTAGGAGAAGAACAACAGACCGTACAAATTCAAACTGTTCTTAAAATTATTATGCAATTGTATTAACAGTGGAAAATTACAGAAAGCAAACTGGAAATCGATCTTGTTCTTTGAAATGCAGTTTGCTTTTACGTTAGCAGGTGTTACCAGGCACTAGTCCAAGGTTCACACCATCAGCTTGGGTTTTTAGAGCTACCTGTCACAGGTCTTAATAGACATTTCATAACTTTGCAAATATTATTTAGGAGCGAGGTATTTTTGTTTGGGTTTTTTGTTTGGTTGGTTGGTTTTGTTTTGTCGGATCCTTTTGTTTGGTTTTGGTATGTTCTTTTTATTTGTTTGGGTTTTTTAATATCAAGAAACTTATTCTCCATATTTCCACACAGAATTCATCCTAGATCTTTTTGGCATTCCCAAATTTATTTTCTTATTTTTAGCAGAGGTGTATTTAATTATTACTCACTGATACTTTTGTTAGGTAGAAATTTCCAAACATCTCTGCAGGAGACCCATATGCATTTCTTATATATATATACACATGATAACAAATTGATTTTGCTGAAAATTTTATTCAGCTTTGTAAAAACATAAAATATGCAAGATATGAACAGTCAGAAGCCTTTTTTCTCAAGTGGGAGAGCTTTTGAGAAAGGGTTGAGTAATGCCTTTCATTTTCCCCATATTCTCTGCCACTCATTCCACCCCACACACACACTTCAGATGACACCTTATCTATAAATAATGGCTTTCTGTTGTGATCTCTCCTAATGCTGTCCTCACAGATGCAAAACGGTGCCAAAATTTAAATAATTCTCACTTCCTGGAAGTGATTAACATAAGTCAACTGATTTACTTCCATCTGTCAGGTGGCAAAAGATTAACCAACAGTGCTAAAGCATGTAATTTGTGGTGGTTCACTGTCATGAGAGACAAACAAGTCTCCTAATTGGAAATTGACAGTTCTGGCACTCATTTGAGCTAAGCTTTTGCTTGCATTAGCTCTTGAGTCACTTTGCTCAATCTATAGCTAGTCATTAAAACACCATGAAAGTTCTCTCTGCAGGTATGTGAAGCCAGATCCTTGCCTGTGGCAGACTTAATTAAGATAACCGCTGGATATTCAATCTTCACATAAAAAGAGGAAAATGCAAGTGATGTTAATGCTTCTCAAAGTACTATGAAAGGAAAGGATTTCATGAGCAGAGAATGATCTTGTCATGATAGTATTATCATATAAATAGTAAAAAGGAAAATGTAAATGTTAGAGAAGTTAAAAAAGACTCATTTGTGTCAGACATCAACTCAAACAATGACTAAACTATATCAACAGACGTAAACTGATCACACTATATGGGCAAATGGCTTCATTTCAAAGCTAAACATCTGCAGGCTTGAAATGTTAGAGTATGGCTCTGAATTTAAATGAGCTAAAGATTTTGTAATGTAATGTCATTCTAGGAAAACTTTATTTATGGAGATTCTCTGAAAACAGAAGTGCAAAGAACAAACTTATGACAGATCCACTGTGTATGTATGATGTAGATCCTACAATTTTTAACTGTAATATGTTTAGAAGACTATGTGAATACGGAATCAGGACACATTCCTTGAAGTGGAAATGGAAGTATAGACAAGTTCTGTTTATATTGTATTTACGAGTTCTTGCACAATGACTGAGTATTGTTGTTTTTCTGTCCACTTCATGGACTTTAAACAATACCATTTGTGGTGGTGTCCACACCATGGAGATTGATCTTGCAACTGTCTCAAAAACCTTTTCATTAAATAATCAAGCTCTCTTTCTGAAGTGGCGGTATAGTTCATAGCATCATAGAATCATTGAATACCAGGTTGGAAGGAACCCCAAAGATCATCTGGTTCAACCTTTCTTGGCAAAAGTACGGTATAGACAAGAAGGTCCAGCCCCCTGTTCACCTGAATCTTAAAAATGTCCAGTGATGGCGAATCCACAACTTCTCTGGGAAAGTTACTCCAACCGCTGATTGTTCTCATTGTGAATATTTTTCCTCTTACGTCTCCAATCAGAATCTCTCCCAGAGTAAGTCAAACCCATTACCCATTTTCTTTTCTGTGTGATTACTTGCAAAAAGGGAGTGTCCATTTCCTGTGTAGCCACCCTTTAAATCCTGGAACATGGCAATAAGGTCTCCCCTAAGTCTTCTTTTCTCAATGTGAACAAAGCTGGTTCTCTCAGCCTTTCTTCATATGGCAGGCTTCTCAGTCCTTAGATCATCTTTGTGGCCCTTCTCTGTATCTTCCCCAGCCTGTTCACATGTGGGTTTTTTTCTATAATGGGGACAAAAGAATGGAACACAGTATTCCAGGGGTGGCCTGACAAGTGCTGAGTAAAGTGGGGTAATGTCTTCTTGATCTCTGCTGTTGATGTTTATTTTTACTTGCTATTGGAAGGCTTTGGAAGAATCCATATTTCCACTGTTTGGAAGCTTCCTTTTGATTGTCAGGTGACATGGAAGACTGGAACAGGCAACAGAAAGTTTTGTATTTATTCTTCAATTTCATTGCTCATTTTCAGTTGTACCTGGGATGTTGTATTCAATTATAATAATCTTGTTATTAGTATTCTCTTTCTCTAATTGTGGGGAGTCAGAAAAAAAAAAAAAAACAAAAGATTTTGTCATGAAGTTGTGAAAAGATAAATTGTTTCACTTATTTAGCTACTTTAACATAGCAGCAAAGGTGAAAAAGAAATTACTAAATTCAATACAGCAGAGTGAGTTGTCTGTTTGGAGATGATTCATGCTGAAACAGTGTTGTGTAGATGAATCACTGGTAGAATCCCATAAGGATTCATCTTTCAGGGCTAACAGTCACAGTAGGCTAAAAAATAATGACACACTTAAAAAACTCAAATCTTTAAAAGGCAATAAATGTGAGTTCTTCATGTTACAATAGCTGAGTCTCTAATGTAACCTGTGAAGTTAATAAAGCTGCAGTAAAGAAAAAGCTGTCCTAATCTCTGTCAGTTTTAAATAGCCATTTTTCAAATCCATGTCATCAGCTTTTCTCCTGTCTTTAGTTTGGTTTTACATTTTGTAATCTTTTATTGCATCCCACTCAGTGCCAGAAAGGGACTTTTTTCATTCTTATTAGGTTTACTTATTCAGGATTCTCACAGAAGCTCTTCTGCTTGCATGAAAACAGTGGGAAAGATGTGAAAAAATATACAGGTGGAAGTATGGGACTGAGGTAAATGAAGTATTTGAACATCTGTGAAGCACTGAAATACTACCATCAAATTCTGTTCTCAGGTGTACATCTTGGAAGAAGCAACATTATGACTTCCTCAGAAAGCCATTGACTCAGAGAGAATACTATAGAATAGTAAGGACAAAATTTCTCAGTTTTGAATGACTGGAATTGCACAGCCTAATGTTTCACTTTCTCCTTTGTTATTTCTGGTGCTAATATATAATCAACATTGCAAGGAATTAAAATGCAAAGTCTATGCACATTTAATACTCTTCAACCTCTTCTAATTCATTAAATGTGTTTCAGTTGAGGTCTAATATTTGCCTAGTTAAGATTTAAAACAGTTCAGGGTTCCTTTTTATCTGTTTCAAAGACTTTTAAAAATATTTTTTCATGAAGATTAAAAAAAAAATATTTAACTGAGATACTAGATTTCTAGTATCAGATATCAGGACTGTCATATATGACAAACACCTTGTACCATTCTGGAATAACTGAAGGTTGTGTAGGTTGCACTGAAGTGGTGTAAGACATCCAAATTCAGGCAACACAATCTTCTTTTACACAATCTTCCATTTTTTTTTTCCCTTTTAAAGAAAAAAAGATATTTCTTCTTGAAAAGGTAGTTCTTGTCAGTTTGATGTGAATGTATTTAATTACATTAGGGTGTTTTAAAAGGCACTTGGGTATTACTGCTCAGAACTGAATCCCACCAATGTTGTCTCAAAATAGAATGTCACCTTCAGCAGGTGCTGAAAATACTCTTAAATTAATTGGGGTGATAATTTTTTGTTGGTGGTGTTTTAAGAATAAAAGCTCATACAAGTTGTCATATCAGGAAACATAAACAGTTTACTTTTGTTTGTCAGGCTCTTATCTCAAACTGCATGGTGTCTGAAGCCACAGAAGGAGCAGCAAGAAAGTTTATGTAAGACAGTGCTGAAACTTGTACCTTGGTGCTTGCTTTCAAACATGAATGACATCTAATGTATTTTTATAGTGAATTTTATTACCAGTGGAAATTACCTTTAATTTTCACGAGCAACAGGCACTTCAGAAGAACAATAAATCCACAAAATGGTTTAATTTTGCAAGGACTTTAAAGACTCTCATTACCAAAAACAGTTGTAGAAGAATTGTATGCATGACCTTGGGGAAGGAAGACAAACTACTTCAGAAGAAATGCACCTTTTGCCTGTTCTGATTGTAGGAGTGTCTAACATTTTGTATACCTTTAACTGAACTTTATTCACTTGATTGGTTACAAATTTAGAATGTATTAAGTATCTGGAACTCTTGGGTCAAATTTCTGAAATGGTATTTGCCAAACAGATTTGGTTCCAAATATTTAATATTCTGTGGAATGGCAGATGATAGATGAAAACCATTGTTGAGATGCTTATATTAGAAGAACATCCAGAAAATTCCTCTGATTTTTTAAACCATTTATACCTTATGAACATTTTCAGGTTAATTTTTTTACTTTTGGTCTTTTCAATATGTGCTGCATTTCCACATGCACATTTGGAAAAATAATGAAAAAAGAAGCCCTATTTGTGTGTATGTATGTGTGTAACCATTTCTTTACCTGCACCTTACTCAAGAAGCCTTGAGAGTGAGTATTACCAGTCTTACATATCCCTTCTTAATGTATGAGTTTTTTCATTAAACAGAATAACATGAATATAACATGAGACAATCTTGTTTCTCATTATGTTAGTTGGGATTGCTAAAGTTTCAACGTTATAGCTAGCTTCAGCCATGTTAAATGAAGGCTAGAAACCATTCAGCTGCTCAACTCTCTAGCGATTCGACCACCTCAGTTATTAAATGTGTTTTCTTCTGATCTTTTTAAAGATTTCTAAATTATAAGGTCATTTGCATTGCTTCTCATGAGAAGGATTTTATTTTTTTTTTCTGTCTGAGGTCAATAGTTGCATGTATTTTATATTCATAAAGACAGTGATCAAAAAAAATCAATGAATTATTCTAGTAAGAAAAAGCAGTGGGGAAAAAGTATTCATTAGTATAAGATAATAATGTTGTCTGTGCTCAGTATTGTATACTGTTTGTGTTTAATGAAGACTTGGTGGAAATGTTGTTTCATTAGTGTTCTTTAGAAAAAACAGAAACTTCAAAATGTAAATAGCAATTAGTTATATACACAATGGATGAAGTTAAAAGCATTGAAATTTCTGTTTTACCATTCACTGAAAAATCAGGTCCCTGTTGGCATTTTGTCATTGTGTATTCTCTGAGCATGATAACACTGAAAAATGAAAAGGAAACTGTGGTGGATATTATTTTGTTTTGGACTAGTAAAAATGAAAGAGAAAACTGATACCAGTAGATGAAAGTAAGAAAAAAACCCAACTTTAAGTAGCTTGAAACCTAATGCCTGACATTCTTACATTACAATATTGTGTTTGACACCTGAAACGACTGCCAGGCACCAAAAATGATTGTCCAACAGTAGTCCATCTGCTGTATGTGACCAGGGAATACTGCTTGAGCAGGTTCTTGGGAATACACATTTGCAATTTACTTGTTTTTAAAAGGCTGATAAAGATGTGTTTTGTCACAGGTTGTCAGGGTCATTACCTGACATTAGGATCTTCAGGGAAATGAAAAGACTCTATTGACCTTTTATAGAGCCATTTTTATCCTGGTTTGAGATAAACGAGAACAATTTTCTGTTAGTGTTTTTATTTTTCAGTTAAGCGTCTTTTAACTCTCTGAAATTAATGACATATTTTTAAGACAGTAGTCCACTTCCAGAGTGAGAAGACTTGATGTTTATAATTTACACCATGGAATGGTATGCAGAGAAGCTCTTGGTTATATGTTTTTTGATCAGAAAGGTAACTACCTTTTTCTTGAACTTCAGGTGATTAATTCAACGTCTGTTGCACCATTAGGCAATGCTGATTGATTAATCATTCAAAGAATGTGCTTTGCACATTATATGATAGCTCACCAGCATTTCAGGAAGCATCTGGGTATCTTCATGTAACTGTGAGTTTATCAGATACTATGAAGTAAAGTAACTTTGTGGCATTTATGGACCTGATTTCAGTAAAATAGTAGAATGACTTTCATAAATTTTGATATACTGGAACAGGATTGTGTGAGGAGCAGCTGGGTTGAAGGTTATCTTTAGTTGTTTCTAGTTAACTTCCAGCAATCTCGAATGAAGTTGCATGTATGCATAAAGACAGTATTATTTCTCTTGTGTCTTAATTTCTTTAATGACATAGGTTTTTCAAGCAATCCACACAGAATCCTCATGGTTGGATATAGCTACTAAGTGATTAGTTAACTGAGGTGGGTACTAAACCTGACTACAGGAGATATACTGAATTGTTATAATTTATTTTTAAAATAAATTAAAGTGAACAAATTCAGCCCTAACTTACTCTGATTAAAAAAATGAGTGAGTAATAGTGGGCATATTAGAGTAATATACAAGCATTATTAATACCACATATATCATAAACTTACATATAATATACTAATGGTATATGTACTGCAGTAATAACAGTCATATGATGAGAGTTCAAAACTATCAAATGCAACTCAAAAGTGAAATACTGGATTTAAAAACAAACACAAAGAGTCCCTAAATTAAAATACTTTTGGATAGAAAGACAAATGAAATCATAATATTTTTTACATTTTTTAACCAAACCTCTTACGAGCAGTGATTTGGCTTTACTAGTGATTGATCGCTAGTTATTGTAATCTTTGATTAAAAGCAGTAATTCATAAAGCATAAGCTAAGTAGAAGATACAAAATTAGGTCAGGTTAAGATCTGTTGGTTTTTGGTTTTTGTTTGTTTTGGGGTTTTTGGTTGGTTGGTTTTTTTCATGAAAGCTACCATAATTATTATCCCTCCTTCCAAGTTTATTATACTTGTTTCTAAACTTTGCAAAAGACTTGATTGGTTTGGGAGTATTCTTGCTGTCTTTGTCAGATGATGAACTTCATTCTCATTGTGTGCCTTTGCCTGTAAGGATTTTTATTTAAGAGAGAAGGAAAAAACATTATCAATGCAACTTGCTACATACCACTTCCAAGCAACAGTTCCTGGAGGATCACAGAAAGGCTAGATCCAGAGATTAAACACATTTCCTCAGCTCATGCATTAAGAGCAGCAGAAGTGAGTCAGGGAGAAAGCTTACTGTCACAGAGTACGTTAAGCTTGGGGAAAGGAGAATCAATCATGGATTTTATTAGTCTATTGAGATTGTGGAAGTGTGTTAATTGGTATCAAATATGTGGGATTTTTTCAGCTGTGTGGTATCTGGAGGTCTAGTAACAGTATCACTGGGGGACTACTAGGCCAATTCATTGGATTGTGCTCCAGTTTACCTTATTTCCCTTTTCCTTTTTCCCCAGCACTTTTTCATATTCTGATCATGAAAAGCAATTTGAATAAACTGCTTTTGGGGGGTTGTTTGTGGTTTTTTTTATAATTATTATTTAATACTGTGAATCCTTGTAACATCACTGGCAGATCAAAGGTATTTTGGAGCTTGCTTCTGGCCAGCATCTCTTGCTGAGATATGCAGGATATATGGGGACTATTTGTTTCCAATTACATAAAGAAGCCCTCCCTGCAAGTTTTGACAGTCGTTGCTGACATTTCTTACTGAGTTTCAGTACTGCTTGTTTTCTAGCCAAATGTTAGTTTGTGCCTCTCAATATGCTCCAGCTCTGCATTTCCTTCTACGGCATTGTGATTTTTCCATAATTATTACCCTAGGAAGCTAATGTGCGTGGCTGAATGGAGGCATGATATTTGAATGATTTCAAGAGTATAGCAGGATTCTTCCATCCTGATTAATATATTGGATGACTTGGAAAACAATCTCTTTGGAGACCTTTCCATGTCCCCTATTTTCTTTTTTCCCCTCTGGAAGGTATTCAACACACAAACTGGTAGTCTAATCCTACATAAATAGCTTAAATATAGTGTGGCCTCCTTGGAAGGAATTTGTTCATAGTGACTGGAAATTAACACTGAATTTAAAATTGAACTTAATTGTCGAGGTTTCTTTAAAAATGAGATATTATCTGTTTAAAACATTATAAGCTTTAACAGTTAAGAAAATATTAGCACTGAACCATGATTATCATCTGAACTCTTCCGAAATTTTTGAATGCAGACCTATTTTCAAGAAAGAAAGATACAGTATACCTTCAAGCATTATCTTGGCTTCTTATTACAAAAAACATGCTGTATGATTTCACTTACACACACCAGCCGTTGAGAAATTTTACTTTAGAGTTTTTTGCTATATTGATATGGGAATTTCAATGATACTGATATGTTTTTATGTTCATTTGTAATATTTTGTTGTACCTTCTGCTTATGCTGTTTTCAGGGGAAGAAAATATGTTAAAATCTTGGTCTGAGAAACAAGGAATGAGTGGCAGGATGATGTAAAGGGAGTGATAGCTTAAGTGTAATGGTCAAACTGAGAATAAGCTTATCAGAACTGAGTAATGTAATGAAATGCTTGTTTGCTTTTTACAGAAATCTCCACTGGAACAGCCTTTAAACTACTATTATTGGTACTGCAGAGTTCACTGCATAAGGGAAGTATTGACACGTTACAGCTTTGAGCATTTGCCATAATGCAGTGGAGATTGATAATTTTCATGGGTTTTGTTTTTTTTTTTAATTATTATTAGCTCTTCTTTCCACTTACTTTAAAAGATTTTTTTGTTGTTGTTTTTACTTTTTGCTGTAATTTCTTTAGAATTTTGACCTACAGCAACAATCTCAGTAGAGAAACAAACCAGTCAGCTGGGAATGGTTACCATGATTTGATCTGCAGCTATTACTCTGACTTAATCTTCTTCTATGTATAGGCTGCAGTATTGATAATATAGTAGTGGAATGTTCTGCTGTGTCACAATTAGCAATAGGAAATTATTCTCCCACCTGTTGTTAATGTATTGTTAAGAGGAAAATATTTTTTCTTATCCATGAATATTGTCAAGTTTCACACAAATATGCATCAACTTGCATGAAATATTCATCAGTTTACAAGAATGGACTCCCAAAATAATTATCTTGCCACAGGGTAAGCTGTGTGCTGAGACAGATATATTTGATAATTTGTCTCAAGATATGCTGCAAAAGGGTTCTCTTAATGGATGGCAAATATATGTGGGATACCAGTTTGATAAACACACTGCAAATAATATCTAGCAGCTGTCTACACTTTAATAAATGGTCTTTTTTTTAATATTTTCTACACTTTTAAAGGATTTTTGTAATCCTCCATAAACAAAACTATTGTTTATATAATGCAAGCAGGTTTTGTTAGATTACAAAAGCAAGAAATGAAAAATTGTAGGTTTATTTTTTACATTGGTATGTAGGAATATTCAGTATCCTTTTAAACTGCTTTTCTTGTCTTCTGTCAGTTTAACTCAGATCTTTAATCTTGTTGAAATGTCTCCTTTGCGCTGCCTCCTTTTCTGATCAGTAATAAAATTAATAGATATGGCCCTGTGTTGCTTCTGAGTAAGGAAAAACGTCAACATTTTTGAAAACTATAAGCCAATACTTTTTTCTGCATTGAAGAGACAGGGACTGATGACATTACTATGTGTGCTTAGAACAATTTCTGTATTATGGAAGGAAAATATTTTTCTTCTCTGATTATCTGTTTCATTTTCTAGTTAGGATTCTAACATCACTGTGTCCCTTGTGTGTTATTCTCTTTGCACTCTTCAATCTAGGTCATACCTTCTCTACCTTTCTGCATGGCACAGTAAAAATTAGACAAGATTAGAATTGGTGATAGGCTAAAATACCTAGAAAAAAAATTAATAGTTATTGAGCTTAAAGCCATGAATATCCCACAAGGATTTACACTTGGACTCTGATGTCAGGCTCAGTTCTACAGCACATTAACTCATTTCCAACCCTTAGTACTTTAATGCAATATTTTTATCCTGTGCTTGCTAATTAGATAATGTTTACATACAGGAATGACTGTGAGATGTCGGGGTTTCTATTTCACTTTTTCCTAATCCGAAGCAATTAAAAGAATGGAAAATAAGATAAATTTGTGTACAGATTACTTAAAAGGCCACAATTTTGAAAAAACCTCAAGTATTATTTCATTAAACTGTCCCTATGTTCCTCTATCATTAAAAAATTCATAGTTATTTCAGAATGGCAGAGCCCTCATAAACCACATTTGACTGTCTATATTATACGCAGGTTAAACTAACAAGCAAATTCTGCTACAGGAAAACAGCCCTTCATTTTCAAATCAAAGACAAATGGGTGAGTTAACAAAGAAATCCAATTATTGCATTGAAAAAATACTAAATTTAGGGCAGAATTCCACAGCAGTACTTATGTGCTCAATTCCCAATGATTTCAGTAAAGGTGTGGGGGGAAGAAAGCACTAAGCTCCATGTCTTTTATGATAGTTGTCTCCATAGAATTGTGAGCTTTTTTATTTTGAACATCTAGGTTCATTATGCATCAGCAAAGGAAGAATGAAGAGGTTTTCTTAGCTTGAAGAAGAGATAGTGACAGGATATTAAAAAATATATTTAAAACTGATTAAGAGAATACTTGTGCCCATAGTTGATTGGAAAAGAAGTAATAGACTTAAAGTGCCATGAGAAAGCTTTGTTAGGCACAAGGAATATAACGGTTTCCTTACAGTCAAGGCATTAACCAAGTAAGGTTTCTAAGATTAAGCCATGAATTTTCTGATGATCAGTGTGATAGCAGCTAGAGTTTAGGATAGCCAGGGACTTGCCAAGCCAACTCTTGAATATTTCCAGCAGGGAAGATAGCATTATTCCTATAGGATATACATCCCAATGTTTAATTGTTTCCATGGTGAAGATTTTTTTTTTTTTTTTAATATGGAAACAGAATTTCTCCTGAGCCAACCTGTGCTCAATGCCTCTTGTCGTGTCAGTATATGCTCTTGTGGGAGGGGAATCTCCATCTTCTCTATAACTCCCTTTCACATTTTGGAAGTGGAGATTTCTGCTGTTGTTAACATTTGCACTTTTAGCCAAGAGAGAAAAGCAACCAAAGTTTTGCCGTGTATCTGACTTTCCCCCTGAGATTTCATGCTAATTTGTCCTTATTCTTAAAAGTAAAACAAACAAAGAAACAAACCTGGAAAACCAAAACCACGTTGGATCACATGGGCCACACATATGCATTCCTGTTTCTATCTTCCCCAAAGTCCAGGAGACTTATCTATAAAACTAGGAGATCTGTTTTCAAGTTTTTCAGTATGGTCTGTCTTGACTTTAACTCTTCTGATTCTCTTCCCACTCCACTGAGAGGGGAGTGAGCGAGCGGCTGCATGGGCCTAGCTGCAAGCTGGGGCTTAACCATGACAGATGTTACTGTTAATAATGAGAGAGAGGTATTAGAGCCTACAGTCAGGACTCCAAGCCAGCTTTCACAGAAGCATGGCAGAGTACGCTTCTAAGGGATTCAATTACTTTTAATAATTAAATAACAATATTATGGGTAGATATTCTATTTTTTTTTTTAATGTTCTGTATTTGCTTATATGACTACAGGAAAACAAGGGAGCAGAGAGAAATTCTTATCCATGATTACTATTCACAGGTCAAATGTAATACAGTAAAGCTATCTACAGTACCTTTGAGAATTCTTAAGCATGATTGTAGTACAATAGTGTAGTCATAATTTCAGTTGAATATCCTGCATTTTATGCTACTATCGGTGGGACTCATAAAAATATTTTGGGGATAGTATTTACTTATGTCATGGTTTTTGTAAGAAATGAGAGAATGTAACAGACAATATTTTACCAGATCATTTAAAACATGCTTGCTCCTGATAAATTTTTGCGCTAATATATCACTTCAGTACTTAAGAACTGAGTTTCTCTCAGCTCTAATGTTACCATATGCTGTTGATACGTAAACTGATTCTACAAAATGAATATGTGTAAGAATAATTCTTAGCCTTCAATATTGAGAAACTGGTGAATACAAGTGGCTTGAAACCTGTTTTCATAAGCTGTTACAATTGCTTTCAACTTCTTGAAAGTTTTTCTAAACTATAACTAGGCATGAGGAACTAGCTAAAATCTGTTCTGTAGCTGGAAAACCAAACTTCCCTCATCTCACTTTAACTGTAGCTGAACTGCCACAACCCTTGACATTTCAAACACTTTGAATATTTTATCGTTCCATTCCTATGGATATATTTTGTTTAGACATAATCCAAAGCAGCAGATCCAGAAATAGAAGAGTTTTGTTTTATTTTAAATTTGACTTGCTGTGTCACACCTCATTTGTCATGCCATTCTGTGTCTTGTAAACAACCAAATACAATGATATGCTCCATATAATATAGTTATGCCTCCAAGTGTCTATGCAGGTTGTTTCCATTTTTCATGGAAATACGTGTAGGTGTCCTTTTTTTGTATTTGGTTGTTGGATCTTTGCTTACCATTTCTGGAAATAGGGAAGCAGTGAATGGCAATTAATATTTGTGACTTGCATTCTGTCTTCTGCAGAAATATATAGTAACTCGCCAGTTTAAACTCTTGGATTTTATTATTTGGTCAGTTGGTTTGTTTGGGGGTTTTTGGTGACCACCTTAAAACTACCATTATTTTCAGAAGGTGGGTACTTGTTATTTCTAAAAGACAAGCTACTTGTATTCCAAGCACTTTACTCAAATTTGCTACTTACTTATGATAATCTGGGGCACTTATATACAATACAAAACTTTGACAGAAAGGCTGTCATGCAACACACTGGTCAGTTGAGAAAAAAATGTTGTCTTTGCAAACAAGTGATCTAAACACAAATCCTTCTGTTTGTGCAGTCTACTTCCAGTGGCGTGAGAAATCAGTATAATATTGTGGTTTCAGAAATCCTGTCAGGTGCTTAGGCTTTATGCTGACAGTATGCAGAAGTGGAGCCTATGAAGGAAGGAACTTACTGCTTTGAATAAGAAAAAGTACTTTCTTCGGTACCAGAGACAACAAAACAAGAAAACAGTCTAAACCTAATTCAAAGTTCATTGATGCCAAAGAATTTCTTCCCTGTACTTAAATATCGTAGATTAAATTATTGTCTGATATTCAAGCCACAGTTACATAAATATTCTCCATGTATTTGCTGTTATTTTTATAGAGGTACATTCACTTAGAAAACAAACAAACCTGCAATATTCTGTTTGCTTTGGTATGCAGGGGATTTGAGTGCTTAAGAAGTGTATTTACATTCATTGTTGCCTGTAAAGATGCCATTTGTGTGCAAACTCAGTGAGAGGTACGATAAAGCCAACTTCAGTTCTCAGATGATAAGAAAATATCATTCCTAAATCTGCTTCATCAGATACTTTAGAAAAAAACACAAACAAACCAAAAACCAACGAACCAAACAAAAAACCTTAAACAAAATAATATATGGACTGAGCAAAGGCACATAGAAGATAATTCCAATTAAACAGTTATGAGATAAGCCAGGTGTATATGGTCAAAAACAGTTTTATCTTTAGGAAATTAAAAAGAAAAAAAAACCAGAAAATTAGGAAGATGTTAGAACCATATAGTTTAAAGCCCCTATGAAAAGTAGAAGAGCTAGAAATAGGAGTAACAACTGTTGGAGGACTAAGGAAAAGCAGTGTCTCCCCTAGCTTTATTTTAGCTATTTGACTCCTCAAACATTCATGCTTGTTTTGATTTATATATTTTTATTTATTTATATATTTTATTTACACTTATTTTTTATTTAATGTAACTGTCTTTTAAACAAAAATTATAGTTCTCAATCACTCCAGGTTGCTAAGGGTTAGAGTACATTTTTATTTGACTGTTTCTTTTTCTGAGCTGTGCAGAATGGCTCTGACGATGAAAAATTTATGGTTTTGATTGGGCAAGTGGAAAAGGAGGGAGGAGTAAAGATACTGGGTTCTCTTTGTGTGACACAAACAGAAAATTAATAAATACCATTTTTGGTATTTAAATAATATATACCATTTTTGTGATGTTTGAGAATTTTCTGCTCAGAAAGGGATGTTTTCTATAGTTAAGAGACATTGGAATTTTCACTACCATTTCTTGAGGTGAATAAGAAATTGAAGATCCTACATAGCATCTCTGAGTATACCTTAGTCATAAAAAGTTATATACTTGTAAAAGGGGTTTCCTTGTAACTGCACCTTGCTAAATTTTAGACTGCTTCCCTTATTTCGAAACCTTACTTTGAAGTCGAGACATAGAGGCATGCAATATAAATGTTCAGAAGTAATCTTGCTCATACTGCTCATGTTTCCTCCCTAGCATTTCTGACTATGGAGCTGCAGCGAAACAGCCCAGGTATAAAGAGCTTCAGAAAACCTTCACATAAACAAATCTAAAGAGATGCAGATAGACCTGAGAGGTCCAATTTCTGCAAAACCTTACCCCAGGGTCAACACTGTATCTAACCCCACTATCTCTCCCTTGAGCATTAAGGCCATCTGAAGGCAGCAAAGTGCCTGCACTTATTCCTCCTTTTAGCCAGTTGCAGGAGCTCAGGTGTTAGAATTAGGCTGTGTGCAGGAGGCAGCTTTTCAATGAAAGCCATGGATGACAAACATCTGCTCTCTGTGTTTCCTGAAGAGAAGGGAATGTACTTAAAAGAGAGAAATCTTCTCTGTCTGGATTTGATCTATAGCCAACCATGTGCCCTACAACACTGTGAACTTCCTAAAACAAGTATAATTACATAGCAAATATTTCTTTCTCTGATCTTTAAGGGAACAAATATGAATTTTTTCAGTTCTGCAATGAGTTTGCAGTTTTGTTCTTTTCCTATTTTAATATGATTGGCAGTATTTTTTCACTTGCTATTTATAGGGAAGGGTTATTTTTACTTTTTTTTTTTTCTTTTTTAAGTATAAGCAGCTTGAGAAAAGTTTGTTGTGTTTCGGTTTTAGGGTTGTTGAGTCTTTTTTCATGTCTTTTTTTCTTTTACGGGGGTGTTGTCCAGGCAATCTCCAGCTTCCCAGAAATTGTTCTGGTAGATCTCCTAACAGAGTGCACTCCTCTTAAGTTTAGTAATAAAATGTGTTGGCAGCATTTTTAGTGCATTTCTGATCAAAAAAATTATACTGTAGTTCCTTACTAACAACTTTAGCAATGGATCATTTCCTTGAACATTCCATTTATAATTTCAAAAACTACAGAATGAATTTAATCCTCTACTTGTGCTGTTAGAAAGCCTTTGGGATTAACATTCTGAATAAAATTGAAAATGGACTTTTCTCCTTTTTTCTGGTTTAACCTCAAATAAAAAAGATATTTGTTTAAAACACTACATGACAGTGGATTTATAGAGTAAACTTCATTAAACTCTGCTCTAAATTACCTGTGTGCAATCTTGTCACATGAGTGTAAGACCAACAAAAGATGTTCCAAAAATCAGTTTTACAATGTCCCCAAAAAGGCAGAATGCTAACGTTTAACAGGAATCTCATACTACAAACACTTTGGGAGATACAGCTTTTTACAGGTTCAGGATGTCAATTGGGAACTGATACAACGCCGTTTGTACTAAATCTAAGCTTAGAATGATTCAAAACGTGCAAACCACTCATCTAAAAGGGGGGGAACACACACTCAGTCACTGGGGGAAAGTTACCTTGGGTGATGTCTCAACCCAAAGGGAGGGCTTCCAATCACAGATCTGCTTCTCTGAACTACTCAAAAGAGGTCTCCAACAGTGACCCTGTTTTATAGCTTAGTTGGATCTGAACTGTGGTCACCTGTTGGTTGTGGTCACCTAGTTTTCAGTGGTTGAGGGATCTTCTAGGTAGACTCATTGGCTGAGGTGGTCTCTTGGGCTTGGGTGTCTGGGGTATGTGGCTAGGGATTGTTGGCATATGTGACCAGCTTCCCACCAAATGCGTCACCATGTCCCTGTACTGCGCCTTTAAACTTGGGGGGGTGGGGGTGAGGGGGAGCGGGGGGATGATCCTGTACACATAGATTAAAAAAAAAAAAAAAAAAAAAAAACACAAAAAAAATGCCTAGCTAAAGAGTGATTGTAAAGATGGGATTATTCTGCATATCTTAATGTCCATATCTGGCAAAAAAAAAAAGAAAAAAAGGCATTATGTTTCATAAAACATAATCACCTTATCATTATGACTAACTTTATATCAGTTAATGTAAAATTATCTGGGCAAAATTCAAAACCTAAGCATGGATATCTTTACAAGTTAAATCTATAGCTAACTTTGCTAAATGAAGATCACCGGTAACTGCTCATATTAGTTGCTATCTTTAGGTCTTGGATTAGTCTGCCCTGAGAGTAGAAGTGTGCCTTCAAAGTATTACACTACACTGATTACAACTTCATCTCAAGAGGCATTTACAAAAGACCTATACCCTCAGGGTAGGAAAGCAGTCTTAAATTGTCTATCAGTAGAAGCAAGTGTCAGTGACCTGCACCAATGCTAATACGTTCGCATTTATTTGGCTTTACACTGACCAGCATCTACTACCCCAAGCTTGGTCTGCAAAACTGAAAATTGTAAAGTTTTTGAAAGATTCAACTTAGCTGCTAAAATGATGGAAGATTAGATGCCAGCTAACTACAGTGTTAGTAAAAGGCTCCTTTTACGGCTTTTTAAAATATCCCTTGTTCCTAGTCTGTCATGGTAGACTAGCCTATCTCATCAAAAGTTTCTCTGGTGTTTACAAAAATCTGTGAAATTACTGACACTGCTAGAAAAAGTAGCCAAAATTTGTCTCACTGGTCATTACTAATCTACTATTTCTATATAAGCTGCTGTCATTTCATATGCTCATGTTGTCTCTTGCCTTATATTTAAATGGGACATGGACTTTCCTTTTGGTCTCGATACATACAGTAGTCAGATACAATGGTGTCTGTGACTGAAACTTGTTAGCAGTAGCGGAAATGTATTTTATAGGTATATGGGAAGAATAGTTGCAATAAGAACATTTATGTATAGGATAACCTTCTCATGTGTTTTCAGAACTAAAGTTAAGCTATTTATGTCATTAAGCAGAGATTAAAGTTGTCACATCTGTGCCTCTGACTAGGAAAATCATTCTAATTGAGCCAATCCCAGCTCAGAGCTTGAACATAATATATATGAATATTACAGCACTTTATTGTTATGAAATAATAATAAAAAAAAAAGAGGTACATTAAGAGTCGCTTCCACTTGAGGCTCAAAAGTTTACAAAATATATGGATACATGGGTGAGATCTAGAGTGCATAAAGGGATCTCTGTAGACTTATAAATCTATGCTGTTCTTTATGAGGAAAAAGGAAAAAAAAAAAAAAGGTGTAATTTGTGTGTGCAAAGACAATTGATGCTAAAGCAACTGTCAAGTTTTTACTTAATTATGGGCATAGGAGCTCCTGTATATTAAACAACCTTTTTCAACTTTTCTTTACATGTATAGTGCAACTGAATTTGGTGGCCTTGAATTACGATATGTAATAGTAAAATATTTTAGAGAGTTAGGGGCCTGATTCCTGCAGCTTTTATGAATATAGCATGATTCTTCCCTGTGTATTAGGTATCTCCTTTAACAAAAAATAAATTAGAGCTTATGCTGTTCCAGTTAACAAATTAAAGTCACCTATTTAGCTGCACACAAAGCCACCTAAGTGAAACACTTGGCATTAAATGCTTCACTTCTGTTGTTAACAATCTTGTATGTTATGTTTGTTAGAATGTGGCCATATGTGTGTCATTACTATACAAGTTAAAGAGCTATCTCATCTGAGTCTTGTAAAGGATAGCATTACTTAAGAGTTAAGTTTAGCAATATGAAATGAATGGGGAATCTATTTACAAGTACCACCAGAAAAAAAGAGGATCATTTTTGCAGACTGCTTTCTTATAACACCTGATATCTAGTGCTTGTACAAAGGATAAAACAAACATCAGGAAGAAAACACGAATATAAGAACCTAGCATTAAAGGCTACATGTAGACTTGTAGCTACAAACCAACAACAACCAAAAAACCAAAACAAAACCCACAAAATCACCCCACCACCTTGTTTTAGAATACAGCTGGCATTTTTACAGATCTTTCTAACTCCTTGTGCAAAAAATCTGACCATAATGTGAGAAACACTTATAGCAAAATCATGCTGAAACTTTTGCTATCAATAGCAAAACTTCTGAAAAGGAACAGCAATATACGTTAGAGGGGAAAAAGGTAATTTCAGCAGAATTTTAGGAAGATGGAATTGAAAGCCTTTAGAGAGGATAACAATGCTTAAATGAAATCACCTTTATGATGTAAATCACCTGATGTGTATGCACTTTTTGTCAGTTGGAAAATTTTTTTAAGGTATAGAAATGTTATTTCAGCACAGGCTGAGAAGAACAAATTTTCCTGCAATAGTTTTCAGTAGGTAACCTGATTGGGGACATACAAGGGAATGTAAGGCTGAAAATCGTGAGATAAGTCTGTGAGTACAATGCCATTGAAAATACCATTGGTGGACTGTTCAATGTATCTTTCTAAAAATTACAAAGTTTCCCAGATGCAGTTTGTTTCAAAATCTTTATTTCACCAGTTCCAGATTGTTCTTATGTACTTTCCCGTCTATTCATGCTCTGGAAACATTTTTTTTTGTAGCATGAAAAAACCTGCATTCTTACCATCCATTCAAAAATGGTTAACTAAAATAAATTATCATATTTATGAAAGATATCATCTTGCATTTTTAAAAAAAGTTACTCCCTTGCTTAAAAGGCTACTAACTGTGCCCATACGTTATATGTGTTTATTTCTCATTTTGCAGTACAGTTACCAATGTGGGTACATGGAAAAAATTTCTGTTGTTTGTGATATTATTTTTCTGGAGATTTTATGGGCTCTGATAATACTATTTGTATTTTTCCTTCCTTTATTCCAAACAACATACTTTTAGGGAACATGATCTATGTTCTGTAATATAGAGATCACAAGAAGATTTCAGTGCTTAAATATTTCCTTTTGTCCAGAGTCAAGTCAAACAGTTAAAATATTCACAACATAGAAACAGTAATAAAAGATCCAATTAAGATATGTCAAAAGGCCAGCACCATAAAATTCATCTTTTACAAGGTTCCTGAACATTTTATTGATGAGAAAATATCTAATAATCCTATTTAATAAAATCATTAACATTCACTGTTTTATTCACGTAAACGTTTGACCTGAGAGTGAAGTCAAAATGCAATGGAGTTAAAAAGATAAAAGAAAGATAAAAGAAATATTTACTTTCAGTCTTGAAGCACTGAAAAATCACAGTGTTTCCACCAAAGATTTAATTTTTTATAGCACTGTCTGTTTTGATGAAAATGTGAACTTTTTGATCATCTTTTAGTCATCACTAGTGGTAGGTTTATTCAGTAAACATGCAGCGCAAACAGATGTCACTGTGCAGCAGCTTGTGGGCTCTGCTTCCAGATCTTCTGGAAGCTTCTGGGACCCTCAGGGTGCATGCTGGTGCATGGTTCCTAGAGGCTTTTGCTTCTGTTAGCAAAGTTGTAGTTTCTAATACTGTCTGTCAGCTATTGCTGATCAAAGAGTAGTGTCTTCAGCTGCCTTCTGAAGAAGCTTAACATTATAAGCCCTATACTGCTGGTTCTAGTGAAAAATTTGTACTGTCTCCCAGCTCGAGGCCAGCTTCCAGGAGCAGCTAACAGATGCATTAATTTATGCAGGAATATGTGTGGAAATGGGTCAGAAACTGCTGCAACTGACATACAAGTGGTGATGGACCACTACAGAGTGCCATCCTCGGCACTTATTGGACCAGCACACCTGAGGTCTGAGTCCAAAGTGGATCTGGAGAGGGTGTAGCTCCCAGGGCCTGTGCAGGTAGAGGTGTGTGCTGAAAGGCTATCACTAGGTTTAGGATCTGCAAGAGGAGGTGAACTCATTGAGCAGCCCCAGAGAATGTGAAAATGAGATTGACGGAATCTTCACAGATATCCTGGTGAGACTTAACACCCAACTGCAATAGGAGAGACAGCTACAAACTGTGGTCAGTTGGGGGCCAGTGGATTCTGTCTGACACAGCAGGCTTCAATGGACAGGCAGCAGCTCAGTAGGAAAAACAGGCAGGGAAGGAGAGAGCTGCCCTCTGTATGTAGGAGTAGCTCAGATGCAAAGAGCTATTTTATGGAATGGATGGTGGTTTGTTGAGCACTTGTGGGTCAGGATCTAAGAAGAGGCCAGTGAGGGCAAGCACTTGTAGGGGAGATTGTTACAGACTACTGGATCAGGATGAGGAAGTGTGATAAACCTTTTTTAAATGATTCAATGAAGTCTTGAGATCACAGATGCTAGTGCTCATGGAGGACTCAAGCCTGCCTGATATCTGCTAGAGCAGCAACTTGATGGCATTGTGAGCAAGCAGGGAAATTCCTGGAGGATAACTTCTTGATACTGCCCAACCAGAGGTGACACACAGCTGGATCTACTATTCACTGTGAAAGAGATATTACTCAGTTGCTGGAGGATTACCAAGGGATTGCAATATCTGACATGCAAGGAAAGGCTGAGGGAGCTGGGACTGTTCAGAGAAAAGGTCAGGGGGATCTAAGGAAGTAATGGAAGGTTTGTGAGGATTGTAAACGTCCTCAAGTGACTTGCATGTAGGGTGCTGGAAAACACATATCTCACACTAATTGTTGTTTAGTTTTGTGTGCTCAACAAGTAGAACATCTACATTTAGGTAACGTAGGCCTGGGATGTATTCAGAGGCACCTTAATTGAGCATTCCCAAGATTCTTGCCCTGCTGTTCAAGAGATATAAGCACAGTAGAAAACTCTGCCTGCCAGAATCCATGAAATACAGGTCAGAACAGCAAGTGGGAGCACTCTCATGCTCTCTCACTCCCTTTTTAATAAGGGCTCTCATACTCCACGGAGCCTGTATCCCTTGCTTGCCTGCCTCTGCTCAGGTGCTGCTTCAGAGATTCCCCTATCCATGAGGTATTGAGATTAAATTTGTTCTTTGCCTTTAATCCATGGTTTTGAGGTTGTTCCTGTGCCCTGCCTGCATTGGCTGACACAGGGGATCTTATCAATGTGTATAAACATCTGACTAGGAGAGTAAAGAAAACAGAGCCACACACTTTGCAGTGGTGCACAGTGATAGGACAAGAGTCAATAGCCAAGAATTGAAATGCAGGAAATTATATTTAAATATGAGAAAGAAAAAATTATGGTGAGGGTGGTCAAACATTGGGATGGATTTCTCAGAGAAGTTGTGGTATTTGAATATGTATCCTTGTAGATGTTCAAAAACCTACTGGATATGGTCCAGTTTTGTATTGAAGATCTAGCAGGAGTAATCATGGCACCATGATCTGATTGTATAATTGTAAAAAGGATAAGCAGATTTTGTGCTAGTTTTTTTCTTTCTTTTTGGATATAGAAATTCTGAAAGAGCAGATTCTGTGTTAATTTCAGACATACCAGTAGTGCATGATAAAATCATATAAAATCAGAAATAATCTTAATAAGTAAACATTTACTCTCTTTATACTTATATATGGACATGAAGAATAAAATTGTGTCTGAAAAATAGGAAGTGGTTTTTGTACCAGAAACTTAACCTAGAAATTCCTGTCTGTCTCACTATATTCATATAGGAATTAAATTTGTCAACCTTGACTTCAGATTAACATGTTTTATTGTTTCTCTTTTAGAATTCTTTAAGGAAAAACCTCAATTATTTTTAGATGTAAAACTACTAGTAATACAATGAACACAGTTACAGCTTAAGGCTTTCTTTCTTTAATGCTGTCAACTGGGAATTTTTAAATTTATCTTCATGTTAGAAGTTGAGCTGAGAATATGTTTCTGGACTGTCTTAGGTCTTGTCCATCATCAGTTTCTATGGAGATTTTTATTTTCATATCATCTTTTGCTTACAGCCATAACTAGCTTAGCAGAGATCAGTGCTGAAATTGATTTTTTTATTTATTTTTTTTTTCCCCAAGTAGAGATTGCACACAGATACAAAGCATTAATGACTACCTTATATGCTTACATCAACAGATTGGCACCTATGTCACATGTTGTAGGCAGTTGGGAATTTATTCTACTTTGACATTGCAAAGATTGATATTAATGTTGGAAAATTAGTTTAGAAGTTTGAAACACTATTGCTTTTTGAAATGGAATGGAAAAGCTTGCAGCAGCATCTTGCTGTATGTTATTGTCTATTCAGTTTACCGCAAAAGAGTAGGGAGGAATACCTGGACCTTTTACTTGAAGTTGTTTCTCTAACTCTAGGGCTTGCGTTTGAGAGAGCTTGAGGCTGCCGTTACCAAACTAAATGTTTTTAGTTTGTTCTAAAATGCAGGTACTTAAGTTACAGTATGTCTCTTGCTGTGGTTGTCTCTCATGATGATCTGTTTCCATTTAAATGCTACAACTATAATCCTGTATCATCCATTCCATAATAAGGGAAAAGGATAACAGGGGTTGTCATAAGGCAGTAAGGAAGAGATGCAGCAAGTAGCAACCAGATGCCAAATGGCTACTTCAGAAGTACAGCTTCATATCTCTGACAAGTTCAAATGGAAGTTTTTGTGAAGGAAAAAAATGGGAAGTGTTCACACAAAAATTTGACAGTCTGTATGTTCAGCACCCTGCAGAGGTGGAGAGTTGTATTTTTTTCAGCTATCAGTGCAGTTGTCTAAAAATGTATTTGTGATTATTAGTAGGACAACTTGAAAATTCAGCTTTACAACAGTAACAATAAAAAACCCAAACAAAATATAGAAATGGGAAAGCTACAAATATATTTACATTTTTAAATGTCAGGCTGAAAGACTTTGATGACACTTTGAAGTAAAATCTTGTAATGTGCTGGAATTCTTAGGGGTAAAACCACTTTTAAAAAATACTAAGGAAAAGATTTAAAAAAATTTAATAGTTAAAAAGATAATTTAAGTGAGAAAGAGAATAACAGCAATTCCTTGGCTAATGAACTTCAGGTTTACTTGATGATGGTAAAGAAATGTTTGTGCTTGATAACCAGGTCAGGGCTACTTTGTGTCTCAACAGAATTATAGAGAATACTAAGATTCTTAAACAAAAACAAAACAAAACAAAAGAGTAGGAGTTCAAGTGTACGAAGAACTAAATCCTTTCATTTGCTTGGCTTCCAAGATATTGAAGACATGTTTTGGAACCGGGGTACTGTATAAACTGCTTCTTTATTCTGTTCCTACCAGACTTAGAATCTGATTCCTACATCACCTGCTATATTGAGTTTCTTCTGCTGTTTTTCTCATGTCCTGTTTTTCCCTGCCACTGTACCAATGTTACTTTACCATCAGCATCACCTGGCAGAAGTTGTAGTTCAAGCCCTGATATAAAGCCAGCTCAGTCCAGGTGGAAACTTCAGAGACAAATAGCCAAAAACAAGACTGTATAGAATGTGCAGATTTGTTTTTGTTTTTCTATTTCACAGAACCTTTTATTTTTCAATACTTTTGCCCAATTTTCATTTAAGTGACAATTTGAATTTCCTGTGCCATGTTTAAATTTCTGGAATGTAAGGCCTCCTTTGCTGATAGGGTAAACTTTTTAATAGTGTTCAGGGTTTTTTTTTTAACCTGAACAAGAACATGTATTTTACACCAACCTTCTTTACTGAGAAATTTCATTGAGTTGAGGTTTTATTGTGCTTTGTTTTCTGAATACTTAAGTAGAGAAAAAGTTAACATATTTTCTCATATGGCAGAACATATATGATGATAATATTTAATGTTTCTTAATTCTAAGATTAAACAAATTAGTGCACGTAATGCTTTAAAAAAAATAACATGAACTTTCTGGGGCAGATGTGGGCAGACTGTTCACATCTGTTTAAATAAGTGAATTTTTACCATACTTTTAAATACTGTTAAAACAATAGTTAAAAGTAGCAGAAGCTTCCTGCATTTTTTTCCGCTGTCACATATTTTGCAATACTACTCTTAGGTAGTAACAATTTATATCAGCCTTGTAGAAGTGGAGAAAATTTACAAAGCATCAAAGTAGCAGAGCTATTTGTGAAGCATATTTGTGTGCATGGGTTATATTTGATGTAATTTATTAATGTAAAGGCTAATCTTTGTTTTCTGAGTAATTTCAAATGTGTGTTATAATTGCTTTGGGTATTTGATTAAAGCCAGCAATTGAATAGGATGCAACAGAAAAATAATGAAAACATAGAATAATTCATTAAGTCTCACTAATTTTACTAACTGTGCCAATGTTTGTGATTTTTTTTTCTGGAGAATAGAAGTAGAATACAATGTATTATCTGCTTCAGATAAAACTACAAAAATAGGGAGTCTGAGGTTAGTCTCCTGACAATAATGCCAGACAGGAAAAATGGGTCCTGTCCAAGAAATCCTACAGAAGTTAGTAAACTGTGTATCAGATATTGGTTAGTATAGTCAGTGCTCATTGCCCAAAGAAAAATTTAAGTAAAGGACAGCAGCATTTCTTTTTATTTAGTAAGCAAACAAAAAGAACAAACAATTTAATATATGCACAAAGTATTGTGTAGAGAAATCTGGATTGTATTTGGATATGTAATTAAATAAAGATTTCAAATATAAACAAAGATTCTTCTTTATTGCTCATTACAGTGAAGTGGATATGGCCAAACTATTCACTGAAAACATAAATGACACTTTACTTTTTTTTTTTTTTTTTCAGTAAGGAGAATATGTTTTAATTAATTTCTTTTTCAACTGAAGTTGGAAAGAAGATTAGGATGAACTGAAGTAGCAAGAATATGGTGAACACCAAGTTGCTCGTTAGAATCATAGAATGATAGAATTGTCTAGGTTGCAAGGGTTCTTACAGGTCATCTAGTCCAACCATCAACCCAACACTGAGGAAAAGCATCACTAAACCATATGGCTAAGCTCTACATCTACCTGTCTTTTAAATACCACTGATGATTCTACCACTTCCCTGGGCAGCCTGTTCCAATGATGGTTAACCCTTTCAGTGTAAAAATTTTTCATAATATCCAATCTAATATCTGATGCAACTTGAGTCCATATCGCAGGCATTTGATTTTGAAAGTTTGCATTGCTTGTTTCTCACTTGAAAAGTACTATAGCTACCTAGCTTATTGAATGCAAAGTTTCTTTTTTATTAGATGATGTAATGATAGTTGATTAGAAGGTCTCAATACATTACTTTGGTTTTGTCATGAGATACTGTGAAATACATTGTGCTGTGAGCAGCATTTCACTTTAAAATGTCAACCTTTCTACTTTAGGGGATTAATCTGAAGTGAAATGTGATAACCAAATAGGTTGTATTGTGAAATGTGATAATCAAATAGGTTGTATTGCAAATGCCACCAAAAATAGATGATTTAAGCAAATCCATTTGACATTGGTCAAAAAAGATGCCTGTGGTCAGTTTCTAATTTTTACTAGGAGTTTTCTTTAGATGCAGTAGCACTGATTATTGCTAATGCTGTGTATGTAGGCTGAGGTCAATAATTTGCCATAGGGGTGTATTTAACATAATCTTTCCTGTCTTGCTTTTGATAAGAACAAACATTTTATTCTTCAGCGTGCATACCTCCTGGATTAGAAAATACAGGTTTTGCCTCCTGTCAGGCAGGAAGAAGAATTATTAGTTTGGAAATTCAATCTGCTTTATCTCAGTTCTGTCAAGAACTGGTATCATTTCACAGAAAAGGATCACTCAAACTTTTGATAGCCTGCCTATAGAGAGTCCAACAAACCAATGGTATTGAAGTATCATATAGTTTACATTTTGGGCTGTATGCTGAAGCTGCCTGTAAGAAGGTCCCAAATGCAGAAAACTGCCTGATGTACTGCAATCAGCTAGTAAGTACACAGGTTCAGGGCCATTGAAAGCTGTACAAAAGAACAGCAAGGTTGATACTTAGTTAAGATTTTTTTCAGTGAGGTGCTATGTAGTTATAATGCCTTTGTTATACAGGATTTTGGCTATCATGACCCTGGCAGGTCTGGCTGTAAATTGGAATTTCCTGAGTTCCATCCAAGTCTCTGCCAGCAACCTGCTTTGCTGATCTGCTAAAGATCACCTAGTCTTCCTGTGTCCTTCCTCTTACTTTACCTTTTTATATTGAGACTTTTCTCTCAGTGTTTATTTGTACAGTTCCTAAGGTAATAGGAACTTGATCTTTATACAGCTTCTTATACACTGCTGTAAAAAGCATACAGTGATTGACAGAGCATTAAAATGTTAATCTGCTTTGCGAAGAAGTCTTAAGAATTCGCCACCTCAATATCAAGCGTACAGCTCTCTGCCTCACATGGAAGTGAGAAGAAAAATCTATTTTACCTGGAGTATTGTTTCATTGACTAAGTGTAATTTTAGAAGGCTGGCACAAAACCCTTCTGCTTGATCATGGTAATTAACATTACACATGATTTGGTAAGTTAAACAGCTTTTGCATTGTAGCATTCAGAGGAAGCGAGTGCTGTAGTTAATTTTAAGAAGACACTCAAGCTATAAATTTCCGGGGCTGTTTTATGCCACTGAGCAAATGAGGAAAAACAAAACTAAAACAGTGTTCTGAATAAGTTGTTCATTAACAGCTGTATATGGAAAACATGTCCTTTCTCGCAAAACGCTTGAAGAAGTCTAGAAATTGTCAGGAAATAAAATAGTCAGTGCTCTCTTTTACATTCACTGCTAAAACATTCATTTTCTAGTTTAGGAAAAAAGCTACATTTATTCAGTTTTGTCTACTATATTGCCCATTTCTGTGTACCTATGAAGTGCAGTGGGTAGAAGAGAGCAAAGACACAATGACATATAGTCATTTTAATCCCTAGGATGTTCTCCCTTCAGCCTAAACCTAGCAAAAGTGCCTTTTCTATTCTAAAACTCCATTTACCATTTATAAACTTGTTTCAATAAATGCACCGTGTGGGTTCAATTTTTTTCTTTCAGTGATTTGTCTGTGAAACTGTATGAGCACAGTGCTAAGTAGGGTTTGGCTTAGCTTTTACCTAGAAACTCACAATAGATATGCTTCCCAGGGTGCTCTCCTCTCACCCCAAATGACTGGTCTTCCAATTTTCTTCAAGGGAAATTTTAGAGCAAGCCTACTGTATAAATTAGTATTTATGTATTTTTCATGAAATTTACATTTGAATATAAATATAGGTATATTTGAAGCTGTGATTCTGAAAGTTTTCATAATTAGTGCTCTGTAAAATATTAATTTTTACAGGTTATGTGCACATTTTGGCAAATGACGTTATGACAATGTATGAGTAAGATAGCTATTGATGCCCAGCTGGGAGGTGAAACCCTTGGCACATTACATGTTACAAGACAGAGAGCAGAAATCCCTTCATTAGAAGTAGAGGATTCAACATAGAGGGCATTCATAAAATATCTAAATTTGAAATGGTACATTTTCATAAATGCCCTGTTGAGAAGCATCACCCATCCCTCATGATCCTGAGGTATAAGGTCTTGACATCTACTTGGTGCCCTAGATCTTGCGATTCGGACATTAGGGAGTGTCAAGAAGGCCCATATGGATGTGTATTTCACAAATATTGTGATCCTCCTTACTATTATACTGCATAGTCAGTGAATCAGATTGCAGGTGGAAAAAGTTTTTTGGTCTTTTTCTTGTGCAAAATAAACTTATCAATGATATTTTAAACATTCTCCCTGTTTTCTGTATCAGGAGAGGTACTAGATGTGGCTAATATACATCTTCAGTTCATGTAGTATTGTGTAGCCTTGAGCCGCAATAAGGAAACTGATTCCTGACTGATGCTGAATATTTGATAATATGCAGCCTTTATACTCAAAGTATAATTTAAACAGAGTCAGATAACTAGAAATTTGTAAACGTCTGTCCCATTAGATTTTAAGTTAACAAGGCATTCGATTTGGTCCCATTTTATACATATTCCACAAACAATGCATGTGAGATCTCTATAATGCAGCAAATACTCAACTTAGTGCCATGTTTGTCCTTTATTTTCCTTTGGTAGCATAAAAATGTGGACTAGAATGTAGTTGGATGTATAATTTTCTTTAAATAACTGCAAGGGAATTACTCATAATTTTGTACATAGTGGTTATGAAGTGGTATTTTTTTTCTTATATTTGCTGACTTTTGGAGTGCAGCTCAAAGCACAGAGAGACTCCCAGCTGAATATTTGATGGCTGTACTAGTTAATACAGCCAGCATTCCAAAGTGATAGTCCTCAGATTACCTTTATTTGAGGAACAGGAGATGAAAGAATGTGTTTTGTTTGACTGCATGTTGTGAATTCATAGGATGTAACATGTTCTTTGGTGAAAAATGTCAAACAGAGGTAGTTATTTGCTTAATTACACTTCAAGGCCCTCCGTTTGCTCTCTTGGACAGCTTTATAAAGAGCTTCTGCTTCCTGACTCCTGGAGTTCCCAGTATTCAGAGAGAATTTGAACATTGCTGTATCCTTTGTTACCTCAGAAACTGCTAATTTTGTCTCATTGCTCTATGAAGCTAACTTTCTGCTGTGAGAGACTAGCTCACACCATACACAAAGATAATTTTTAGAGTGATCTAGAAAGATCGTGAACTAGAAGAGAGGAGATTTAGATTGGATATTAGGAAGAAATTCTTTACTGTGAGGGTGGTGAGGCACTGGATCAGGTTGCCCAGAGAAGATGTGGATGTTCCATCCCTGGTAGTGTTCAAGGCCAGGCTGGATGGGGCTTTGAGCAACCTGCTCTAGTGGGAGGTGTCTCTGCCCATGGCAGGGGGGTTGGAACTCGATGATATTTAAGGTCCCTTCCAACTCTAAACATTTTATGATTCTATGATTTGCGTCAAAGGCCTTTGACACAGTCCCCCACAACATCCTGCTTGATAAATTGGAGAGATACGGATTTGATGGGTGGACTGTTCAGTGGATAAGGAACTGGCTGGATGGTCACATCCAGAGGGTGGTGCTCAATGGCCTGAGGTCCAGATGGAGAGCAGTCACAAGTGGTGTCCCTCAAGGGTCTGTGCTGGGACTGATATTGTTTAACATTTTTATCAATGACATAGAGGAATGGAGAGCACTATTAGTAAATTTGCAGATGACACCAAGTTATGTAGTGTTGTCAATACACCAGAGGGAAGGGATGTCATCCAGAGAGACCTGGACAGGGTGGAGAGGTGGGTCTAGATGAAACTCATGAGGTAAACAAGGGTAAGTGCAGGGTTCTGCACCTGTTCTGGAACAATCCTGGCTGTCAATTCAGACTAGGGTACGAGTTATTAGTCAGTGTGCCTCTTTAGCAGACTTGTCTAGCAGCAAATATGTCGGTTGTTTGCAGTAAACCAGAAGAAGAATCAGATGAGGGTTCCTATCCCACATCTCAAACTAATATGTAGGTTTGTGATTTTGCTTGATCCACCAGTAAGATGATGACTGCATTTAGCAACCCTGATAAATGTTCTCTTTTGTCCTGGAATGGAGCGTAACCTTAGAAAAATGGACAATAACCTCCTAATCGCATTTTGGGGATTGGTTTGGGTTTTGTTTTGTTCTTCTTTTGGCAGAGTAGGCTGTGAATTAAAGCCAGTAGCTCTCTTCAAAGACAGAATGATTATGTGTGTCCAGTGGGTCTGATTTATCACAAGAACTACACATTATAGGTTTATATTCTGTCTTTCATGAAATGTGATTTTTTAAGGATTTTTTTAAATCACAAATTTTTGTGTGTGTGTTGTTAGGGTTTTTTTTAAGGGGGTTTTCTGTGTTTGGTCAGGTTTGTTGCTAGCACTTGGAAAGTATGATTTGTGACAATTGGTGGAAAGGTAAACAGCTCTCATTATCATGATTTTGAATTGAGTTCCTGATGTGCTTTGGTAAAGATGAAAGTTGTTGAGCAATTCCAAATGATAATGCTTTGAATTATTTTCAATCAAAGTTTCTGTCAATTTGTGGGACAAAATTGTAGGTCTATTGCTTGCTTTCAGAAATCTACAAAACGTTATTATAATTAACATTTCCATAACCACGCCTGAGAGAGAACTACATTCTTCTCTTAAAGTTTTCTCCTTTTTTTTGTTCCTTGTAACTCCTGTGAACATTTTGCCAGAAATATTATTTCACCTCTTCCATCAAATTGATCATGTTCCAGAAGTCTTCAGTGGACTGTTGCAAAATCTGTAGGTAAAAGGTGTTATGCAGCCCATAGGAAACTGACATTTCTGTTCACAGGAAGAAAAAAAAAACCAAACCAACCCAAACCAAACCAACCCAACCCAACCCAAACCAAACCAAACCAACCAACCAACCAACCAAACAAACAAACAAAAACCCCACAAAACCACAACCTGAAAAAGATGACAAAGATATCTGTTAATTGGGGAATTTAGAGGGAGATAGCTGAAAGATTAGCACTGCACCACTCACTGATGTAATGCATAGAATGCAGTTAGGATACAACTAGTGGGTAAGAGTGATTTCTGTTCTGCAACATCTGCAGACCTCCCAGTCCAACCTCTTAAGCCTCAGTGCCATAGCACACGCTCAGTGTGCCCAAATCCTGGCTTGTGGTCTATCCCCTATACCTGTGCTTCTGTCTCAGGCTTAGCCCATACTTACTGCTGGAGGTCACTGAAGGAAGGGAGTTCCTCCTGCATGTCTGAGGGTTCCTCTTTTCATTACTTATTGCTTTTTATATTAGGTTGTTGCCACAAGCCATCAACACCATGGCCTTTTCTTCATAGAGAATCAAAGAATCATGCAATGGTTTGGGTTGGAAGGGACCTTAAAGACCATAGAGTTCCAAACCCCCTTCCATGGGCAAGAATACCCCGCACTAGACCAGGTTGCCCAAAGCCCCATCCAGCCTGGCCTTGAACACCTACAGAGATGGGGCATCCACAACTTCTTTGTGCAGAGAGAGATCTAAGGAGTCTGGCCGTATTTCTTTGACTTTCTCCATACCTGGGTTTGTCACTGGAACTTTTATCACACTTTAGTGACTTTTCCCAACCTTGTTACAATGTTTTGAAGTTGACAACACTGATATGGCAAAGTTCTTTTGTTTGCTTCTTTGTTTTCTGGTGCGTGTAGGATTAATCCAGTTAGAACTGCAGAGACATAGTTTAGGTTTCAGTTATCCGTGCATTGGTTTTGTGTGGGCTTCAACTCATGACAAAAGCAATAAATGATGGTGCCAGTTAGTTTCTAAGGAAGCTTTTCTTTGATCTGTGAAATTTGGGCAAATGTTACTTCAGCACATCAGTCTTGTTTTTTAGTTTCTCATGTCTTCTGTTGCTTTGTATTTGTGTCTGAGAGTAGCCTGTCAAAAAGTATCTAGTGTGAGATACTAGTGATAACTGAAAATTCACAAACTCAGTACTGTTTTCTCTGCTTCTGCCTTGCCCAGTCATCTTGGTCCATCCTTGGGTCCAGCTTTCAACTGAAATAGTGCAAGAAGGGAGCCAAGGAGAAGAACTTGGAACAAATTAAGGAGCTTAATAAAAACATGCAAGAAGATAGAAAGGTTGCTATCCCTATAAAATGACAAAGAATTTTGGCTAAGATTTTTGGCAGGAGGAGTGAGGGATGATAATGTGCACCTAGTTTCTGAGCAACAGACTTAGCTCTGAGAGGTATGTTTGATATTGCTTGCCCAGAGTTAACACCCTACGTATTAAGAGAGTCTAAGATGCTCAGGACTGTGGCTTGAATCCTTTCAATGAGCATAAACAACTTTTGTGTTGTTAAAGGGAGGGAAAATGGAAGGTGTAATATTCTTTAAGAACTCCTTACCCAGATAATGTCACTTTTGGCTCAATCACCTGGGTGATCACCAGGTATATTGTGCTTCAAGAGCACCTTCAAGCTCTAGCAGATGTAATAGAATTCATCTCAGATTGGTGAGGCACCTTTGCCCTCAGCAGTGTCCATCCCCTTAGCCTGAAGCAGCGAGTGGAAAGGAGCACCATTGCACTGTGTGGAGGTGAGCAGTGTCTAGTCACTATCTTTTACCTGCTAGTCCTGTTTTTTCAGGGGAGTAAGAGAAGCTTGTCAGGGGTAAATGAGCTTGAATGAGAAGCTGTGAATTCTGTGACTGCCTCTGATTATGTCCTATCCCCTTTTTTGGATTAAGAAACATGAGAAAGCTTGTTTCACATTCTCTTCTGCTGTCCAAAGTTGAGCACATCTTGTGTGCATAATTTGAACACAGATACAGTAGAACACCACTGTATAGGTTACATAAAACCCAAATGCCGTATCAACAGAATTTAATCTTGTCTGAAAACTCCATTAGAATCTGAGGATCCAAGCTCAGTGGAGCAAAGGGAGCTTTTAGTGGAACTTTTCCAATGGCTAAACTTGTACTTGTTTATCAGTATACTATTTTAAAATCTTGCAAAATGCCATGTAAGAGTGATATTACTCAGTCTTTCAATGGCTTATTTGGAAACATCACTCAAATCAGTTAACCTTCTGTGATAACATGTCTAGTGACATTTTTCAGGGGCTATTTTGGAACACAGATATTTCCCTTGTTTCAAAGAAGCTAACCTCATCAGCAGAAAGTCAGTGAAGATTTATCTTTACTGTCTGGATTCTCAAATGTTTTGGAAGTCTTTGACTCTGCTCATGCTAATGACATCTGCTGGAGTTAAGGAAAGAATCTGTGGGAATAGATAGAGCATGAAGATTATCCATACGACACTGCACCACAATAAGGGCTACAGAGAAGGTTAGGGGCCTAGAACATCTCTCTCATGAGGAAAGGCTGAGGGACTTGAGTCCTTTTAGTCTGGAGAAGACTGAGGGGGAATCTTACTAAGACCTATAAATACCTAAAGGGTGGTTGTCAAGAAGATGGGGCCAGTCTTTTTTCAGTGATGTCTGGTGACAGGACAAGAGGTAATAGGCACAAACTTGAACATAAGAAGTTCCATTTATCATGGAGGAACTTCATTACTTTGAGGGTGGCAAACCACTGGCACAGGCTGCCCAGAGAGATGGTGGAGTCTCCATCTCTGGAGACATTCAAGACCTGACTGGACAAGTTCCTGTGCAACCTGGTCTAGGTAGACCTGCTTTGGCAGGGAGATTGGACTAGAGGTCCAATCCAGAGGTCACTTCTAGCCTGATATCATTCTGTGATTCAGTGAATGTTATGGCAAATTTCTGATTTATGTACACGTATTCAAATGATAATATTATTTTTTTCCTGGAATTCAATTATGTCTTGAAACTCTGATCACAAATTAAGGCTGTTAAGAAGGTGACAGAAATATATTTTATGGGTCGGGTCATGAAAAAATAAAAATAAAACATAGAGCCCTTATTTGCAAATATGATCTAAACAAAGCACAGATTAAATTTATTTAGTAATTGTGACTCAAGCCTTATCTTTGGTATCTCAGAACCCAGCCCTACTCTGTGGATATCTGCTCCTCTCTACATGTTCTCAAAATGACAACTTGAATTACTTTCATGTAGCTGAAAAATCCATCAGGTATGACTTGATAGAAAACATCTCAGTGATGTTGTTTTACTCCAGTAGTATGAAGCTTGGTGGCCAAGTGATGTGAAAGTTTTTGTTGCGTGGTGGTTTTTTTTAAGCAATACTCTGTTGGGAATCTACTTTCACACCATCACATTTTGCACTGACTAGCTTAGCTCTGCTTTAATAGTTAAAGTCTGCAGCCGGGGACAGCACATGTAACAGATCAAAGAATATGGCTCAAAAGCATTATTTTTTTATGTCAATAGATTCACACTTGGACATATCTTATGCAGCTCTGAAAGAACAGAATCCCAGACTTGTCATTGTAGAAACAAATTGATGAGTTTTGCTGGCTACAGAATGTCTCCTGTTATAGAATCAGAGCGAGTTAAGGGTGAAAAAGAGAGCAGTGTATATAGGCTCTCACATCCAAAAAAAAAGCAAATAAAGCTAATGAGAAAGGCATAGACCAGTCTCTGTCCCCCAGTCTTTTACCCTGATGGTAGATCAGAGCCTGTAAAGTATCAGTACTCTTTTATGCAGGCACCCAGTGCAGGGAACCTATTTTTCATATTCTCTTTTAGATTACTTAATTATCACAAGCAACTTCAGAATTAAAAAGTAAAAGGATGTAATGGCTAAAAACTAAATAACCATTCCTATAGTTTTTAAGTGCATCATTTGAATCATCAGCTCTAGACATTTAAGCTGAGACACATTAAACTGGTTAATGTGCAGAATGATAACTAAACATCTGACCACCTGGTTGATTAGCATTTAGAAAGAAATTATACAGTTGAGAAATAGAAACCAATTACAGAACTTAAGAAAGACTATGAAAGCCACAGATCTTGTAAATATGAATCTGAGGAACTTAATAAAAATACATTTTTGCCAGCTGTTTCCAGATTTGCTAAATCAAAGTAAATGGGTTTTAAAAGCCATCCAGCAGATGGAAGGAAAATGTTCACATTTCCTAAAGTGTTAATGAAATTTAGTTATATCAAAATTGGAGGAAACAAAGAATAGATACACAGATTATAATGATTATGTGAAACCAACAGCTGTCACAGTAAGGTACTGAAATGTAAAAAAGAGAATTAAGAAAAAAAAAAGAATGAAAGAAAGAAAACACAGGTTAACTCTCCTCTTTTGTTCACAGGAAGTGGCAAAAGAGAAAAAAGAAAAATGTTGGTTGGAGTTTTTTTAGGTCTGTGTTAACAAGTGCCATTTTTTTTTATTAGGCAGTGGTTACAATGCAGTGCAACTAATTCATGAATACAGTACTACTGAGACCAGTAATGTTTCAAGTGATGGACATAAATCCATTTGTATTGATACTTTGGGCATTGATAAAGAAGACCGTCAGCCTGAAATACTTTAAGTGTTCATTTCAAAAGTTTTGGCACAAAAAACTATTTCCTTACAGGGACCTTCGTGTAGTTCTTAGAATTTTTATGTACTTACCTGGCAGATTCAGACAATGAGACAAAGAGACAATAACACTTCCAAAGCATAGGTGCAGAATTTAAATAGCATTTGAGCTGCTTATTAAGGAGCTAAAGACTTTGTTCCCATCATTATCCAGATAAATAAACATACTAAAGATGAACTTGTTTTATTGTGCTAGGCAGGAGAAAAAGCAGACTGATGAAAGGCTTCTGTATTGGCATGAGGGCTCACTAAAGAGATCTCGCTGTGTCACCTATCACAAAAAACATTAATACCACAGCAATAGCATTAAATTCAAAGGAAATGAAGTCCATATGTCCTACAGGATAATAAAAGCTGCTTGAACTAGTTTTATTTTATTTTTTTTAAATAAATGAAGAAGTAGAGAGTTTTGATAGGTTTATCATTTTATCTTGTTTGCCTTGTTTGATCACCAGATATGTAACACGTGATGTGAATTTCTTATCTTTGTTTTCTGATCCTCTGCTTTATGTGTCCGTTGACTTTCTATCTGACTTTCTACTTCAAAACCTCTAATCTTCACATTATGCTAGTCCTTTTGACTTCTTGTGCACAGATTTCCTGTGATGTCACCAAACCTACCCAGCAAAGAGCAATTACTGTCGCCCATGAACATTCATCATTATCTTGCCTATAAGATAATGATCCTTACCAAGGGAAAAGTGAAAGGATGAAATATAAATAGATATAGAAAGATTGCTTTAAGGCATTGGTGAAAACCAAAAAATTATAGGTCTCTAATTACAATACACAGACATCTAACAAGTCTCCTTTGTACTTTCCTCTCATTACATCTCATGGTAAATACTGTCTGTATATTCTCTGAGCTGGGATATTGCTGCCATGTAATTTGTAAAGGGTCACGCATGTTTTTGAATAACGACACACTGGCATACTGGACAGTGTAGTAATTTAAAACATATGTTCAATTTCTAGAAACTTGAACTCAGCCATCTGTCACTTAGAAGATGGGCTGTAAGCACCAGTGTGTAAGTTGCTGGTATGTATTTCTCTTTTCTGCTGAAAAAAAAACCAACCCAACTTTGTAAGATGTTAGTTACATCACAAAGAGACAAGAATAGATTTTGAAATCACAGACACTTCTGCCACGTGTGGCAGACCTTTTGCTCAGCCCCAGTTCTAAAGTATCTATTATTTCTTATTACCTCTATAGCTAAACTTTTATCATTAAGGAATTCCTTAAAATTGTATAATCCTTTTTGTGTTAGTTTTGAACACATATTCTGAGATAGCATAAGGCTTATTATTTATTTTTATTTTTGTTTTTATTTCAGCTCATTAATGCTAAGAAAAAGTGGCTTAGTGTGTAGTGCTTCATTCATCTGAATATTATGTTTTTCCCCATAAGTTTGTGGACATTAGATAATTCCCCTGATGGGGTGGCCAACTGTACTAGATGAGGTCCTGAAACATTAATAAAAAGTGCTATTCCTTTTGTTTAATCTTGATAGCCACATTCCTGGAAGACTCAACAGTCTTAGTACTACTAGCAATCCATTCTCAGCCCAATATCCACATGTTTTGAAAAAGGAGATATTTTATAGAAGGAGTTGAAACAACTTTAGCCATTCACTGATTCATGTTAGCCAGGGAGAGTTTATTTTTATTATCAATCCAGATTTGAATGAAATAATCTGCACTTCTGTTTCTGTTGGCCTTTTATAATTCTGTTTTACTGTCAAAGCATCCATAATGGTAAAATAATAAAGGGTGTAATACCTTGACCAGACTTCCTAGTTGTTTACAGTTATATTTATATTTTACGGTTATATTTCCTTCAACATACTTGTAGAAATTGTTGGATTTTCTTCAGCCTTAAGATAGAATTATGTAAAATTTCTGGTACTAACAACATTTTAACCACCCCACCCTCACCCTCAACTCTCCCTAACCCCTCACTGCTTTCTTAAATAACATTTTTTTTTTAAAAAAACCCAACAGAATATCAGCTCTACATTTTCCCTTCGGCTGTTCTAGAATGAGATTATAACAAGTGTTAATCTAGTTATGGTGCAAATTAATGATAAAGTGAAGGAGCCCCTGAGTCTTGTACTACACTTTGAAACTATGAAGGTATAATGCAAATATTAGCTTTCAAGAACATTTCTTTGATGATAAAGATTTCAGAGTATTTTATCCATTTCAATCTAGATCCTGGAAAGTTAATGAAATCAGTTCATTCTGATGCATTTAGTGCCATATAATGACAGGTATGTGCTATGAACATAATGTATGTGGCTCTGGGGCAAGATTACTGCTTTTATGATTCTCATGAACCAGTTTCATGTTGAGTGCTTGTCAGTCAGCCAGGAAAGCATTTTTTTCCACAGAAGGCCTCAGAGCTGGACACTGTCTGTAGGAAGGATCTGAGCAATATGTTGATTACAGTATTTTGCAGCTATTTATGTACTTGAATTAAGTTAAATTAAACCCCTCAAAATTATCATGTAAAGATTTAGGCCTCTGTGGGTCAGAGAAGAATAAAGCAAACTAACTTATAAGTATCCATAAGATACTTTATAATAAAATCTGTAATGCATTTCCGTATCGGGAGATGATGAATAGAATGTATATGGACATAGGGTGGGTAAGATGGAAGTATTGCACCTAATGCAGTAGCAGTATTTCTGGGCTCGGTTTGAATGGAGCTGCAAGTATTTGTGTAGTCACTGTAGTGTCAACACAGTGCCTGCGTTTCTTTCAAAAGAATCAAAATCACAAAGAAATCTAGACTTCTGAAGAGTGTTCATTCTGACTAGGCACAAAATACAGCTTTTTTTCTTCTTCAGATCATTTGTTCAGCTACAGAAACATAACTTCCATTATTCACATAGTCCTGGTAGTCACCCATACCATTTTTAGAAGAGGAGTGCAAAGCTGTACTTTTGTGCCTTTCAAGTTGAATTATCTTAAAAATGGAATCAATGCAGGCAGGTAGGAAAAAAAGTGTAAAAACCATATTTTGTCTTCTAGAGGACTATCTAAGCATTTACTTTGGTAAGCCCGGGGTCCTTTATAGTTGTCTCTCCTTTATTTTCTAGTAGCCATTGTTTTCACATTTAGTAGGTACTCCTTTTGCCAGTATGTTTATATGAATGTCATAATACAGAAATGGTAGCAACAGGTATTGTTTTGTGCAGGCAGGTAGTAGGTATAATAAAGGAACAGCTTTAAGAGAAGTACTGCCTATGTTGATGCATAATTTAGTAACTTCAAATCCTGTGCTTGTATATATAATTGTATAATTCTTCTAGAAACTTCTACAAAATTTTTTCAACTCCTTTACAGGTACCCATAACATTTCAGCTGATGGAAATGAACAAGTTTCTGGTAGAGACTTCTGGCAAGAGATCAAAATTAACATGAATTCAGTACCAAAGCTGAGGTTAAGAGCAATGATGTCAATGAGGAACTAAATATTTCCAAGATAAAGTTAGTATTTCTCCAACCAGCATGTCTTTTGAAATTGAAGGAAATGTTGGAAGTTTATATGGAAGCTCACATGACTTTCTGTGAGGAAATACACTTCTCCTATTCCAGAAAAAAAACAATTTATCCTGCAGATTCCTTTTCTAGCCTTCAGAAATGTGTGCTAACGGGTCTACAGTTGATCAAGAATTATTTGGTCATTAAAAATTAGTCTTTGACTCTCTGTTAATGCAGATGCTGTCTTTGAAGTACAGGAAATGTCCTTGTTTCTTCTGATGCATTCCTCTTGTGTAAATTGACTTGCCTTTTGTCCAATTTGTAGAAGACTGTGGCTCACCTAATGTTTAATATTGTCATCTTAATCAGTGCATGTGAGCATTCTTTGACCGTGTCAAAAATTTACTGCATACATCTAAATAAAAATAATAAAAATATGGTAAGTACTCCTATTATCAATTGCAATTAAGTTCCAGAAAGCTTATGTGTTACCTGAATGAAAGTCTTCATTCTTTCAAGGCTTAATATAAAAAAGATCCCAATGGCTATCTTACTTATTTTCCAGAATTTGTTTGAATGTGATGACAAAATTACTGTAAAAACTACTTCCAGGTGAATTTTTAATTAGCTTAACCTGTAGATTAAACCAGAGTTTAACTGTCAAGTAGGTGTTTCTTGTATTTTGCTTTCTTTTTCTGAAAGACCTATGAAGATGTCATTTCTATGATGAGCATTTTATATTACAGTCCTGATGTAGGTTGGATGTCTGTACAGAATAGATTAACTTGGATTTAACTTGTTTTGTGCCAAAGGACAACCAAGAAGAGCTAACATTACTAATTTGTGTTTTACTTTTGTGTTTTTATATTTGGATGGTACTGAGTTATGTCAGATTAACAAAGAATGAAAGGTAAAAGATAGAAACTCCAACAGAACTTTGGGGAAAAAAGAGAATAATGCATAGATTTTACTGCATTTATTTGAATTCTTTCATGTTTATAGTTTATTTCATTCACACTGTTCCCATCTGCAGCACCAGCTTGCTTTTCTTCCCTTAGGACTGCAGGGCGTTTTAATAATAGGCCTTCAAGACCCCCATAGCAACAAGAAGTCTGATAAAATAAAGAGAAAAAGAAGCTGAAGTGATCTCTAGAGAAGGAAAACATATTTTCCACTTTTCATTTTCATTTCGCAACAGAATGATGGGCTGAACTAATAAAAACCCATTGGCACTCCAGCAAACCCAAACAGAGTTTGCCTGTTGGGTAGTAATTATATGTTCCAAGTATTCACATGCATAATTAAATAGTGTTCTGTTTCTTTAAATAAACATAATCACACGGAAGCCAAAATAGTCAAATGATCTTCTCATTCTTATTTGGATGAGAGAGTTATCAAAAAGTTTTCCAGTAACTTTTTCTCTCACTGCCTGCTCTGTTTTCTAAGGTCAGTTGATTTACAGAAATGAATTTATTTTACATCAGTAATACCAGGATATTATTCAGTTCTGAAGCACACAGCTATCATTTTTTCCATAGTTGAAAAACATGTGAACTCTTGCTAGCAGCCCAAATTCTAACCCTAACCAACTCTTCTGAGTTTGACTGTATTCTGTTTAAGTTTTGCTTGCCATCAATTTGACGGATGTGCAGTGATCAGCTCGTATGAAATGTCCTGCCTAACCCCCTGTCTCCCATCTGCCAGCTGTTCCAGGATTTCCAAATTTTTTCCTTTCCTGAGCAAGGTTTCTCTGCCAGACAGTGTTGTGTTGCTTTTTTAGGTCACCTGCACAGTGCATTACCTTTCCTGTGACAATATGATCGATGATAGAGACTGAGCTCCTCTGGCTGAACAGATCCTGATGGTGAGCCTGAGGTGTACTCCACAGCCACAGCACAGCAGCACCACAACAAACATGGCTAGGTAGGTGAGAAATAGGTCTGTAAACGGTCCTGACACAGATGAGAGCAAGTTTTCAAATTTCACAAAAGTAGCCCATAAATTTTTCATATTTGTGCCATTAATATTATCATTTCAGGAGAGGGATACAAAGTCATTGTTTGATCCAGTGAGGATATGCAGAGACGTAACGTTTTGTAAGCTTGAGGCTACAAGTACACTGAGATGACTAGGGAAGTCTCAAGCCCTGTCCTTGATTATTATTGGAACATATATATATGTTATATTGGAACATATATATATGTTATATTGGAACACCATTTGTCACCCTGATCAATGCCATATCATGCATGTTTAAATACCCTCATTCTCCCTTTCTTATTAATTCGGATAGATTTTAATGCAAGTGAAAACCAGTAAAAAACAGCAGGGGAAAGCTCCTACCCAACCACCCTGACCCTGCCACCCCCATCAGTAACTCTGCATTCTGGTCATGCTGTTTGTCTAATTATTGTCAGTGTTTTTCTTGTACATCATTGCAAAGCTAGGCATACCAGTGTGTGAAGAAAGCCCTTTCTGGGGCAGGATAAGAAAGTTACTTTCAAGTTTGGAAATTGTCTGCTTAGAATATGACCACTTGGAAGCTGTAGCTTGGATACTAAATGGGTGTTAACGTGGCTGCCAAAAAACTCATTTATGGCTTCGGCTATGTACATACAGGGCTAATTTTATTTGTCAAAGTTCCAGAAGTGGACAATACCTTAACTGAGAAATGGTATCATCATGATCTGTAAAGAACCCTGCCATGGTGGACAGGCAGTAAAAAGAGATCGTATCTCTGAGTTTTATGCAGAAAGATATTCCATTTCTACTCAGCATCTCTGCAGTGGTATGCGTTCACAAATGTTAATAAGATAGGGCTGGCCCCTCGGATGAACTTGAGGCAGCATAAAATAATCCCTTTAGTGTTACAGCAGATAAAATAATTTTATGCCAGTGTTCCTGGGTGATTCCAGGGAGCTGTATGTAGCTTTTGGTTTGTGAAGAAATTCTATAATTAAAAACTTAACAGAAACAGCACTGGGACATGTTTTAGCTAAGGAATTATCATCAGATATATTTTTAAAACACTGTAATTGTTACTCAGTCTACTTTGAGAAGCTTTTAATATGACAGTATTTCAGTGAAGGTGTTGTTACTGAGTTTTTTATTAATGATATTGTGATTTCAGAGTGATTTCAAAGTTCTAATTGATCACCTGGGACTGGCCACCAAGACAATATAATACTACATCTTTATGCCTTAAACAGGAAAGAGTAAAATAAAAAAACCTGAAGACAGTCAATCAGAAAGTATGTTGTGTGTCTTTATGGAGAGCTGTAATTTTTTCCCAAGAGCTTTGGTCTGTGTCTGAAAATACTACCAGGACAGCAGAATTCCTATAAATAATTTGTTGTTAATAGAAACAGATATACTTTTGAAAATATAATGCATTTCAGGGTCTTTTTTTTTTATTTCATACTTCTCATTAAATCCTCTTCTAGTGGCGTCTAGATCCACAGCATTTCTGAAAATTCACAATTAACATTAACTCAAATGAGAAGATCTGTAATAAATATCCTTCTCCCTTCGTGTTCTTCAGAGGTTGTGTCTTTATCACTACCCATTTTGATCAGGAGAGTGTCATTAGATACTTTTTCAGGAGATCAAGAGATTATTTTTTTTTGTCTTTGTTTTTTCTTTCACAGTTAGAAACATAACACAGATAACATGGAAAAGGGGAGAAGGTGGTTGGTTGCTGCCTTCAAAGCATAGCTTATTTTTTTTCTCTGTATGTGTCATTAGTGGTTGTGGGAAACTAATTTGCACTTTTTTTTTGATAAAAACAGTCTTTCAGCATTGCATGACAGTCACATTAAACATTACGTGCCTAAGAGAGTATAAAGAAAAACAGTCCTATAAGTACTTCAGTTCCCTGTTTTCACCAACTCATAATGCCATGGCTCCTTGTAGCTTCAACGTTTTTATTTGTAATTATTTCTTTAAAAGAGTGAGGAGTAATTCCAGCCAAGAACTCTAGCTAGAGTTCAACACTTCTAAGAGAATGTTCCCAGGAAGTATAACCCAGGCAAGGATGAAGACATCTTCAGGTGACCATTTGAAAGAATGCCCAGATGATCTTAAAGAATGAGTGACATTAAGTTCATTATTATAATTTACTGGGGTCACATGCTTGAAATGGGACATATGGGACAATGGGATGGTCTGAAACACTAGTCTTGGTATCTTCATGAAAGGAGAGTGTTAGTATTAGACTTTGGACAAACTCCAAGTCAGGTAACTATATTTACCTCTCAAGAAATGGTAGGAAATTTTATTAGATGCACTATTCCAATTTTTAGAACTCAGCTGTTACATTGTGTTCCTGCACAACATAAAGGCAGTCATTTGTACAGCTTTGAAAACCAAAATATTTTGTTCAAGGAAAGAAGTAACATTTTTCTGAAGAGGTGAAATAAGTTATTATAAATATTTAGGATCTACTTGACGTAAATTGTTGGACAGAACTGAAACCTCATGGTTAATCCTTGCCGAAATGAATGAATTTGGAGCTGATGCCACATGATACCTTAAAGAATTTTCACAGCTCTTAGAAGACCAGAGTCTAACTCATAACAAAACATAAGTAAAATCAACAGCCATTACGGGAGAACTATTAGTGTTATTGTGATACTTTCTTTTATTAATTAGGGATATATATATATTTTTGCTATTTTCATATATCTCCTATTTTTCAATTTTTATTCCAAAGCAGCAGTAGTAGTAGTAGTGGTAGTTTTTCATGATAGTTAATTCCCAGATTTTCAGATCTAGGACATGCCAAGGGAAATGAAATAACTATCTCACCTATTGGCTGGTTACCTGGACAGTCACTATTACACACAAGTACTCGCAGTTCTGGGTGTAGGGAGCCCTATAACTTTCTGTAGCAACGGAGGGAAGACAGGGGCACACTCAATATGAGTGATCAGCAAGCTTCGACTTTATTGGGATAGCTCAGTCTTTTTATAACAGGTACAGTTAGCTCATACACATTGCAAAAGGTGAGCTCATAGTTGGCTAGCTCCGTAAATGTCCCCCCACTCCTAGTACCTTCTTCACGGTTCTCTTATCTCCTTTTTTCCCATGCCTGGGCAGTCACAGGCCTTCTGTTATTCTTCAACAATGGCATCCAGGGGCAGAATGCCCTTGACTCTTTGCCAATCAGAGTGGCTGGGTTCGGTGTTTCTCAAGCTCCTGCTCGGCCAGCATAATCATGTCTACATGACCCTTCTCAGCTAGCCATCCCTCCACACCTTCCTAAGCATACACAGAGGAATTTAATAGGAATTCCCATGTTTTTAATTTCCTTGTCTACACAGTAGCTGCATGCGAACATTAAAGTGGAAAGTATATTTCACTAACAAATGACCCATTCACTCCCTTGAATAGACCAGCGTTTAGAGCATGAAACTGAAAGTGAAGATGCTTGGCTACTATTTCCCGTTGTGCCGTTTCCTTACTCATTGACACTGCATGGAAGATGGACTGCTCTATTTCGGTTTTCACATTATCACAACAGGGATAATGAACTTTGCTCTCCTTTCAGATAGTGAAATGCATTGTGTACAAGCCTCAGTACAAACGCAAAGCATGATTTTAAGATTATTTTTGTTTATAGCTATGTATTGTGTACCTATATCATTACTTTTTTGTCATTGCTCTGATTACATTTTCAGCAGCATGAAGATGTTAATCTGCTGAGCCATTGTGACAGTTCTTGTTACTCCATTCTAGAGAGCATTCTACTCTTACTTGGCTCTATAATATGTATTGGGGACAAACACTTCAAGCCAGCTAAACTGGAGCATTCAAACTGATATCTGGGAGGAGCATACAAAACCAGACAGCTGTTGCTCAAATATGTGCTGATGCAGTTGGCACTTCTTCTGTCGCTGCTCCCAATCTGTGGCCCACAAGGTCTGAGCGATGCTGATCGGGGTCTGCTGAGCCAGGAAGACGAAGCCAATTTTTGTAATGAGAAAATTGAAATGCTAGTGCAGAAGATTAGTACCCCCTTGCTGCTTACTGTAGGATGATGGGACCTTGGTGAAGGAAAGCTTGGAACAACACAGTACCAGTAAACACAGCAGCTTCTGACTGCAAACAAAAGCAACATTTTGACATATTGTCTAAGTGGTACCGGAACATTTTCAACATCTAATTAGATTACATCTTAAATGCACATACATTAAATGTGTGATGTTTTTAATCCAGCATCAGAAAATATAAGCAAGAGTGACCAGATGTTCCATTTTGACAGATTAAACTTTTTTTTTTCCTCCTTCCTAATAAAATGTCCTGCTGTCTCAGTGATTTTACTGGCTGAAAAGAGACATGCTCCAATAGCTGTTTATGTAAGAGCAGAGACCATGATCTGCAGTTCTACTGTCTCAAGAGACTTGCATGTCCATTAGGCTAAAGAGTCATGTTATTTCTTGTTCTAGTTTAGCCTCCCTTTTTCCCCCCAGACATCTAACTATTCCATGGAATGTGGACTGTTTTATAAAAGTTAATTATTTTTTTTTACATCCTCTTTCTCAAACAGCACAGTCTATACTGCTGATTTAGGAACTTTCTTGGAAAGAAGAAATGGGAATTTAAACCCTCATTCCAGGAAATAGCAACTGTGACTCATGTCTTAGTGGAATATTGTAATCATGACCTATTAAATACAGGAGAGCAGCTACTCCTATGTATTCTTTTTCAGATATATTTTGAAAGGAAAAAAACCCACAACCCTTATTCTCACATTCTTAAGGGAAGACCTAGTTGTCTAATTTTCCAGTACTAGCAGAAGGAGTTATTCTGCTGGTCTGGTAAGTGTGCTTGAGTTAAAAGAGGGATAAGATTTATTTCTTTCAGGTCACAACTGTTTGAAGTGTTTCCTGTCCCCTGCTTACCTACCTCTTTTTTTCATCACTTGAGATGCTGTGAATCCCCACTCTGAAGCCACTAATTCCTTTGTGACGCTCTTACAGAACTTCTGCATTTTGTTGAAAAACTCTTGAGCATGATGCAGTGCCCAGGTGCTCAAAAGCTTACCAGTGTGCTGCCTGAGTTTTAAGCCATAGGTACAGCTTCACCAAGTGCAACAACTATAAGCTCTGTCTTTAGCTGATGGTTTGAGCCATTCTCCTTTGCTGACACTAACACTCAGCTATGAAACCCCCCAGTTAGCAACTCAAAATTAAATGGTGTTGAAGGTGAACCTTCACTGCTGTACAAGGAAGCGTGTAGCTCAACTGGGACACAGTCTCTGCTGTCCCAACAGTGTTCTGTTTTCTACCAACTGATTCCATGGGCAAACTTTTCACAGCCTCTGAAGAGGAGTAGGGCAGAGTAACATCACTGCAGCCAAGGATTCAGAAATGACCTTATGCTCTTGAGTATCAGGCTTTACCTGCAAGCATACATCTGTGAATTTTTGGCACTGTACTACATGTTTCATTGCAGGGGGCACATGTTGTTGTAGCAAGTTTTATTTAGTGTCTTCCCCTTTTCCCTTTCCACCTTGTTCAAGCTCTGCTGATAGCACACTGGCTTTGTATAATGTTCTTTAACCTGTCGAAATTCTGTTTTCCTCCATATTTGATGTTGTTAAATGCAGAAATAAATAAAATCAGGTAGATGAAGAAAGATAGGCGTTAGTATAAAAGAAAGGCTATGCTAATACTGTCTAGGAATTGTCTAAGTTCTGGTGACATAATGTGGTCTATTTTATATTACTAAGGATTATATACCCTTCGTCAAGTAAAAGATTAAAAACAACTATAGTAAGTATGCACCCTGACAGATGATGGCTTACATATGCCACATGGGTGGAGAGTAACCCAGTATTTTAAAGAACATGAAAGTATAATTTGATTGAAAGGCTACATAATTCATATCGAATGGCAAACACTGATTCTTTATCAGCAGAATATTATCAAAGCCCAATTTCTATAGGCATTAACTAGGAGTTTTATTTTTTAATCATAGTCTCAGCAGTGGTGTGTTTTGTAAATCAACTCTGGAATGACACTAAGCTGAAGATCAAAGGTGTGCACAATACTTCCAAAATACACAAAGCAAAGGAAGCTGACTCAGATTCTAGCATTTTGCACACTTGGAGGCGCGACCATCCAGTGGATATTTGTCTTGATGATGTAACACTTTTAACATCATGTTTAGTATCTGATTGTCCCACAGTGAAGATTCATTCATTCAACATGAAAAATAAGTCAAGCTGCCCAGACTTGATACTTTGATACTTCTACACATATGTTTCAGACTCTATAAAAGCTGAATCTCTGGTAATATCAGGAAAAAAAGAAAAAAAAGAAAGAAAAAAATAGCCTGAAGTCATGTATGAAGATAGCATTTTATTTGTTTCTTCTTACTCTTCACAACTCTAATATTATGTTCATCTAATAAGGGACAGAGGCTTTCCAGCATTCTGACTGCTTACATGATGCATATGCTCCTTTAACTTTTTCCTTCAGTAAGAATGTTACCAATCTGTCATTATCCATTTCAAACAAGTATCATAGTAATTTGTCATTTTTTATGTGTTTATTATACCCTTTGCATTTTAATTTCTTTTTAACAGTAAAGTCCTTGACCTCGTTAAAAGCAGAGGACCATTCTATGTCCTGCCATTTCATAATATTTAAAAAAAACCGAATGGGGTCCCTTCAATTCAGCATATCTTTGCTGGCATATGCAAATTTTTGTGCTTTGTTTAAAATGGCTAAGAAAAGCAAAGGGGCAAAATATTTTTGTTCTAAAACACAACTGAAAAAAAACCCTAAACCCTATGTGTTTTTCACTGTCAAATATCTGCTTATTTATTTGTCTATTAATTGAAATATAATTTTCACAGAGAGGGTGCAATAGGGAAAATACAGTGAAACTAGTCAAGAATACAAGTCAACCTCATTTCATACAGGGCGAGGGAACTGCAAGATTATATGCCCAAGGCTGTTTGACTAGAGTTTGAGAGTTCAGGTCTGAGAGTCCATGCCTTCTTCCCTTAAACACTACTACTTTACTTTTTATTAAAGCAAAGGTCCCACAGAAATGAGGTTTCTGTGCTGGATATATGCCAGAAGCTAGCAATCTACAGTTTGTTCTAAGGTTTAACTGAAGGCTGCTTCATCATGTAGAAAAACACACTGCAGAATGAAAGCAGAGTTCAGAAGCATGACATTATTAGTGCAGGCTTTCTTCTGATGAACATAACCCAAGATGATAACCTCAGAAGGTAGTAATGTATTTAGTTGTTTATGGAAAGAACTGCTACTGTAGTAATTCTTTTGAAAGTATCATGTACAACAAAACCCTTGGACTGTGTGCAATTCTTTTTTTTTTTTTTTTTTTTTTTTTCCCAGAAGGTTTGGTTTTGTTTCAGATTTGCAATTTCTTTTTTTTTTTTTTTTTTCTTTTGAGCATAGCACCCCAATCTGCAAAAGTTATGTAATAGTTTGCACTATGAACTGACCAACTTTGCCTTTTTTAGCTGTTAGGATATCTTTTTTTTTTTTTTTTCCTTACTGACAAAAACAGGGCATTAGCATCTGCAAAGCAGAGATTAGAGTCATACATCATATTGATAACTTTTTTTTTTTTTTTTTTTTTTTTATTTTGGTCTCCACAAGGGATGGAGACAAAAAGAGAGTGACACCTCACCTCTTGAGGTATTTCTGTGTTTCATCCAGAATCCTCTGGGAGTCAAAGTGANTATTGCTTCAAAAATCTCTCCCTTGTGACACACTGTATGAAGAAACTAACAAGTCTGCAGGCAGCAAACAACCTTGAAGCACTTCCACAGCTGTTCAGAAGTTATTAATGATAATGTCTTCTACTCTCACCCTGCACTTTCCACAGATGTACATTTTTGCTCTTGTGATATGGAGACATGAAGTACTTGTTCTACAAAGATAATCATCCAGAAGGAGATTTTCATTGACAGGTATTTACCTAAACCTTGCAGTTCTTATTGATCAACACTGACACTTTCATCAAATAAATAGAACAATAACACTTTTGCTATAGTCATTGAAACACTCATGCATTCTGAACCATCTCAAGCAAATCTATTATGTAGTGATTATCTACAACTGGAATTTAGCTTCATCTTCTGCTATCTTATTCTAAACATTGAAATCTGGTTTCCTTCTTATATTTTAAATATTTTATCAATACAATATACTGATATTTATCTGAAGAGAATTGGTTTTACTGAACATTAGAACTTATTTGATTTTTTGAAAATGAGTGGTCTGTTTTTTACTATTCTTTGTACTTTTGCTGTGTAATTAAAAGATTATACAGCAACAGTTTATGGTTTATCAAAATATACTTGTTTTTATGCTATGCTAAATGTATGGAAATTGCAATTCTCAGTGAAAATTTACTATGTAGATGTAAAAATATATTGTGACAACTTTACTTTATCCTTTAAGGAAAATATAATTAAATGCTGAGTATCCTAAACAAAAAAAAAAAAAATAAACAAAAACAAAACCAACAAAAAAAGTCCTAAGGCCAAACTCCAGTATTTCTTGATAGGTCACAGTAGTTTTTGTATATGAATTGGAAATGAAAGAGGGAGAAAAATGTTACATTCACATCACTGGAATTGTAATTACTTGGATTTGTTCATGATTTTGCTGATCTCTCAGGAGAATTCGTTTTGCTTATTGAATGATTGATTTTGTAAGAAAACTGGTTGTTTACTCTGGTGCCATTAAGAGCTGAATTTTGAATCTTATTTTGATAATATCCAGTAAAGCTGGGATGGACTAATGACAATTTGCACTTTGTATAATTCTGGACAGCTGCTACCCTTTATTATTTCCCAGATCCCATTCCCATCCAGTGGTGGCTTGGTTTTCCTTTTGGGAATGTTGTTACTGTGCAAGCATTGAGGAGGCATGACTGAATTAAATCAGTTAGCCTGTATATCAACAATAATGAAGTCATAACGGTCTCAGATCCAGTATTGTATGTACACTTGGTGTACACTTGGTGTTGGGGCACTCAGAACTTGATGTATGAGTTTCTTAACAGAATTGTTTCATCCCTTGCTAAAGCAAGTAGCTAGATGAAACCACGCTTATGGAATACCTAGAAAAATCTAACTGTGGTGTAGATATACTCCTTGTGGTAGTGACATTGCTCACAAAATTATCAGTTGTCTTCATCTCATTCCCTGATGATGAGTTTCACAAGCAATACTGGAGAACTCCCAGTCAAAAGATACTGTAGACACTAGAAGTTTTTGTTGAACCAAAGGGAGGCTGGAGGAATTGAAAGAAAAGAAATCCAGTAAGAGCTGCAGAATAACAAAGATGACTTTGTATGTCCCCAAGACACGGGGACATACATGCTAGGAGGAAGTATCACATAAACTCGTCATGTTCTTGTCTTCTTCACTAGGCAGCTATTCACGGCCAAATCAAGAAAGAAAATATTGGGAGATAGTGTCCTGGTCTATTCCAGTACAACTGTTCCATGGTTACTATTTACTTACACTGAGAATTGGTATTTCTATAATAAAGTACACAGGAAGCTAACGACTAAATCTGCATCCTCATACCTTCTAGGAGTAGGGGGGTGAGTGCAGAGAAGAATATCAGTTTGATTCTGCTTCTTGAAACTGCACTGAACACTTTATGGGTACTTCTTTACTATGATTGGGATTTATATTCTCATGGGTTGAGCCCTTAATCAGAAAGATGGGTACCTCTCATTTTGTATCAAAATAATGGTTATATAACTCTGCCTTTCCCAGAAATTGGAAGTCTTGAAGTGCCATTAAATTGAAGACAGAGAGTAACGTGTAATATGGATCTGAGAAAATACTTGATATGATTCCTTTTCAAAGAGCACAGGAACTCTGAGGAGGATTTTCATATTTACTGGATGTTGGCAGTGGATGAAGTAATCAGCATACTCAGCTATAGGCCAAGTCCAAAGTGAGTACAAACCACTTTAAACACCACTGATTTGCTAATGACATTTTTCAGATAAGTTATGAATGGAAATTCCCAAATGAAGGTCCTAATGGAGAGAGGTGTTAGAGTGTGTGGTCACAAGAACAGCTGAAAGGGGAAGACCCTACGATCACTAGCAATACTGATTAAAACAAAAGGTTTTCTACATCATGGGGGAAAGTGGAGACAAGGTTGTGTGCTCTGTTTGTTTTTACTCTGCAGAGGTATTGCATTTAGTGTATGTTATGTCTCATGAAACAAAAATTCCTTTAGGAGAACTGGGTATTACCTTTTTAGCCATCAAAATCCCATGTGTGCCAAATTAATTCACTGTATCCATGGATTCAGGTAAATTCCCAAAGGGGTTGTGAAAGATAGGAGGCAATGAATAGGTAATTTGAGACTCAAGGGAGGAAACCAAATACCAAGGCCTAATACTTAACTTCCTTAGATCTGGGCCTAGAAGCCCAGGGGCTTAGACTAGCAAAATACAAGTTCTAATCATAGAAATCCATAGGAATCTAAGGTTTGGAACCAGGGAGAGATTTGTAGTGCATCTTCAGAAAAGGAGAATCAGCTAGGAATGTATTAGTCAATTATACTACCTTATTTATTATATTTTTTTTTTTTTGTTAAACTATTATCAGGGAAATGGGAGTAGTTGAAATTTTCTCAATAAAAATAGTTCTAATGAGAAGTTAAGCCCTTGAAATAACAGCTACTAATTGTTAATATTGTTTTTCAGCTGTGTTAGTCTTTCCAGGAAACTGTATTAAACAAATGAAATAATGGCTGCAATTGTAAGAAAGGAAGGTATTTTCTTCCTCATGTATTGATTCTGTCTTACCAATTGATTTGGATATTGTCATTTACTTGGGAATTTGAGTTTGTCCCTCCCCGAAATAAGAACATGAGAGATCAACATTTGTTTCCTTCTAAACAGCCCAGTGGGGCAAACAGTGCTGAAATGAAAGGGATGCATTTGTTTCCCACCAGCCATCCACCTGTCACCAATTGGTTTCAATGGTTTATAATAGTTCATAGTACTCACACAAACTCTCTAGGTGACATACTATGAGAACTTCTAAAAAATATCTTAAGAAACAGCTAGCTTACACAACTAGAGCCTAATTGCCTGTCCTGTCAAATTTGTCTGTACAGTGTGTTCCCAACAAAAATTAACTTTTTCCTCTGTTTAGAGATGAAGCACTGCATAGTACTTCCTGACATAGTACTGCCTGACAAATTTGATGGCCTTCTATGATACTGCCACAAACTTGGTGGACAAGGGCAGGGCAGTGGGTGTCATCTTCCTGGACTTATGCAAAGCATTCAACACTGTCCCACATGACATCCTAGTCTCCAAATCGGAAAGTCATGGGTTTGATAGATGGACCACTTGGTGGATAAGGAAATGGCTGGACGGCCGCACTCAAACGGTTGTGGTCAACGGCTCAATGTGCAGACAGTGATGAGTGGTGTCCCACAAGGGTCAGTACTGGGACCTGTGCTATTTAACATCTTTGTCAGAAACATGGACAGTGGGATTGACTGCACCCTCAGCAAGTTTGCTGATGACACCAGACTTGGTGGTGCAGTCGACACACTGGAGGGAAGGGATGCCATCCAGAGGGACCTGGACAGGCTTGAGAGGTGGGCTAGTGCAAATGGCATGAAGTTCAACCAAGCCAAGTGCAAGGTACTGCACCTGGGATGTGGCNTAGAGCAGCCTTCCAGTATCTGAAGGGAGCCTACAGGAGGTCAGGAGAGGGACCCTTTGTCAGGAAGTGTAGTGATAGGACAAGGGGTAATGGTTTTAAACTGGAAGCGGGGAGATTTAGATTGGATATTAGGAAAAAATTCTTTGCTGTGAGGGTGGTGAGGCACTGGAACAGACTGCCCAGGGAGGTTGTGGATGCCCCTTCCCTGGAAGTTTTAAAGGCCAGGTTTGGTGGGGCTTTGAGCAACCTGGTCTGGTGGGAAGTGTCCCTGCCCATGGCAGGGGGGTTGGAACTCAATGATCTTTGAGGTCCCTTCCAACTCTAACCATTCTATGATTCTATGATACTATGATTCTTCTTTGTGGATCTCTTTGGAAAGATAAAGTACAATATAAGTGTAAAGAAGTGGATAATGTACTTAATAAGACAGGTATATGTTTTTGGTGAGGATCCAGACCATGTGAATTTACAGGAGTAAATCACTTTGCATACTTTACTCATTTGGAATGAATGGCAGCTTGAAATGTCTAATGGACATTTGGAGCTGAAGGTCAAGTCATATATTATTTTAAAGCCATGTTCCGCAAGATCTGCAATGAGGTTTGATGCATGGCTTTGATTCTGTTTTAATATACCTGTTTCTTTAATGACTACCTGAATTAATTTACTTTATGAAAGCAAGAAATATACTCCAAGAGGTTTTGATGTGCTAATGCTTAATCCTGCTAAACTGCCTTCAGCCTTGGTCTATATTAAACGTGTGACTTTTTTGCTCAGTGATGCCAAGAAATTCTTGGATGTAAAACTGGCAACCTCCCATACAGAGAAAGGTGAAAGAGTACTTATCAATGGATGATGCTATAAAAACCATACTTTTGTTGCCAGGTCTCTAATTAAATTACCTTTTATTGCCCTTTTTGGGGGGATTTATTTCTCTTCTTTAAAGCTTTATCTTGCCTCATAAGCAAGATTTAAGATCTAAATGTAGCTGTCCTTCAACTGTTCTCCAGCTAAACACTTCCTACAATCACCACCCTTTTAAAGTTTGGAAAAATAAAATGGTGCTTAAACAAAATGAATGACACCACAGGATAGGATTTTCAAAATATCGTTGCCTAGAAACTCAAAGCCCCCCAAAAAATCAAATCTAGGGACAGACACAAAAGCTACTGATGTCCAAAGCATTACTTATGTGCATGTGTCCAAATGACACATAAGGCTAGCTCAAAATCTGCCTCACAGCTTAGTCTTCAGAGTGTACATACACATCAATACTTTAATCTTTTTAATTTGCTAGGCATTTATAATTCTTATGGAGTACATGTCCAGGTTGCTTGATCTGAGAAACAGTGTCTGACACAGCAGCTTGTGTGTGATCCACTTGTTATGACTCTCTCCCAGCTGCATTTTCTGTGAAGCTCAATCTGTTGTATGTTCACACCATATTTTATACAACCCCAGCAACGTTCAGATTCATGTAGGACATAGCTGCCATTATTGCTTTAATTTAAAAATACGGGGTGGTATCAGTCATGCTTTTTATCAACAGCTGCTAAACAGTTACAGCAGTTTTCCATTGAGCAAAAGACTTACATTCAAAAGCCTTTCTCATCTTATGAAGCTTCTGCTCACTACATCTAACCTGCTGGGGACTGCTGCATGAATCAACTAGTATCCATTCTGGGTGAAAATATGGAGAACCAGCAGTATTCATAGATATGAAGAGAGGGAAAGCAGTAAGAGAGTATTTGCCAAAAAGATGAGGGAGATGCTTCATATTAAAATGTTGAACTCTTTTAAACAGAACTGATGTACAGTAGATGAACATGTCTGATGGTGGTGGCTTTTTAAAGCAAATATTACCAACATTGCTGGGTTTAAACACTTCATAATGTGATAGGAAAATGTTTTAAATTGAAGAACTGAGTAATGTCTGAGAAGCAAAGGGAAAGTCCTAAAATAAGCTTAGCATGTTTCCTACTGGCTTGACAGAGAGGTTCATTTTGCTTCATTTAGTTCAGCAGCTCCCAGCGCACCACAAGAGCTCTACCATGATTGATGTTTTAATAATGTGAAGGTGGCACCTAGTGTAGGCCATCCAGTGAGGGACTTCAATATCTCTTAGAATCTGCTCTAATCACTGGCTGCCATGTGGGAGGATGGCAGCATGGGCAGTATTGTCAGCTTTGTGCAATGTCAAGACAAGAAGAAATTCAGGAATATACCAAATTCCTGAAGGGAAGTGAGTTAGGACAAAAAAAAAAATATGAAGGGATCCATTCTGGTGGTTCAGGCTGACCAGTCATAGGCTAACCAAAATGATTCAAGGATCTGAAGCAGAAACATGTAACAGGCAAATATGGCCATTATAGGATGATAAATTTCATAATTTTCTCTGTTTTCTATAAACTAGTACACAGATTTGGATTTTGAACTAAACACTGAATATCTGATTTCTACACTTTGCATTACCATACTTTCCTAGTGACAAGTAAGGGTGATGTTCATGACATCACAGGTGTGGTGCTAAGATATTTATTAAGATATTCTCCCGTTGCCTTAACAGCTGCACTGTGCCGATATTTCGGGGTCATTAAACAGAAAGTCTGCTGAAGTAAAAATCAGTACAGGAAATATTAATGCCTTAATTAATGCCTTAATACAAAAATATTACTTAGTTTGGACTATTAGAGTAATTGGTTGCAAGCAGTAGTTTGTGCAATACAAGGAAGAGCTGGATGGGGACTAATTAATACTTTTGGAGATAGTCAAATTCGTTTTAGAGGATTGAGCATTGCAGTAAAGAAGTAAAATGCCTCAAAAATAAATCAATTTCATCTTTTGATATAAAATACACAGATATTCAGTGATCATGACCCTTTACATTAAAATACCATAATGCAGCAAAGAATAGCTAAACACCATGACACCTGGCTTATTAGCTTTAAAACATAAATTAATCTGCTGTAAAATCAGGAGCATATTATGGGACATATGAGGGATTGCAAAAACCCAGAAGTTCCAAATACAAATCTAAAGCCATTCAGGCTGGTGTGTTCCTAGCCTCACTAAATCAGGGGAAATGAGTTTTATGAACAAACCACCAGATGGGAAAATGTTCAAATACCACAAAATGTTGATCAGATTTATTTGAAAAGCAAGCTGTAACCATATGCATATGAGAGGAAGTAAAATAGATTTTCAGATATGCAGTGACTGCTGTCAAGCTTGCAGCTGTATGAATTTAATGTTATATTGCTGTTTCTACAGTAGATTTCCTTGGTTTCACTTACCTATTTGCCAGCTAGTATGATTCATACTGATTCAGTTTTACAAGCAATTAAATTGGAAAACATAAACAATCTTTCTACTGGCTTTGAACCAGGTAGTACCACATATCTGAATTTTTGACAGGAAGGGTCTCTTAGACTTACTAATACTGCAACATCCAGAACCTTTGTGCACAAACAGATGACACAGATATTATGGCATCTTTACAGCTCTGGGATTTCTCATTTATAAATCTTCTGAGATTACAATAATTTACATGTGTTCTATTCAGTGACTTCAGTTCATCTGCTGGAGTCTGAAGAGGCTATACAAATAGTTATAGCTGCTTGGTAATGGGTGTAACATTCTATTTTAACTTTCTAATTTTTTTATTTGTTGAATTAAAAATGGAATCCAAAATGAATCTAAAATAGGGAAGGGATATGAATGTGTGGTTCACTCCTATTGTAACCAATTATGTCTAAGTGATTCCTTATATTTTTGTTTCATACACATTTTTGTCTTTCTATCAAATCATCAGATGTAATATAATTTTTATTTGTAATCTTTTGTAATTTTTTTAATTGCACATTTTCAGAAACCACTGTTGATTTTAGTTTAGGTGATTAAACAGCCTTTTCCATAATGTACTTTTAAATGGTAGAAGTTCAGGCTATTGAAAAAGATCAAATGATTTAAAAATATGTCCAGTTGGGACCAAAATTGCCAGACACTGAGGAAAAGCTGGATATAAAAAAGCATTCGTGCTACATGATAGGGAGTACCAGTTGATTGCTCTCACAGCTTTGTCTCTTCTGTTTGACCAAGAGAAGGAAGTTTGTATTAGGTCCAGTGAGTCCAGTGTACAAAATCATTTTCCTGAGCTATTATACTACTAGATTTGTGTGTTTTACTAGACCCTCATCAAGTTGCTGCTATTTTAATGACAGCTGCTTCCAATATTCTTCTTTTTTTTTAGCAGAAAGTTTATTACATTTTTAGAAATTTCCTACATGCCAAACTGTTGAATCAAAGTGGTGGTGTTGCATTACGCTGGACTGTTTTTAAAGAACAGCAAGTTCTATCTGATGGCTTGTTAAAACCACGATTCATTGTAGAAAGTGATTTCTACATTTGATCTGCATCAGTTATGTGCTGATTTGTGGGTGACATTTCAATGTTGAGCTGATGCAGGATCTTGACTCCTTTGGCAGCAATCTCAGTCTTCAGGTAAGTCTTATGTTGCAGCTGTTAGCAGCTCTTCTGTGTTAAGCGAGGCAGACAGCAACCGAACATATTTGATACTGAGGTCTCATCCATCATCCATCAATAGATGTCCAAGATAGAGTGCAACAACTCTGTTCCACCTCCAGCTTACTAGTAGGGAAGTGAGTTTGATTATTGATTTGAGACAGATATAAAGAAAGAAGAAACATAGAAAAAAAAAACAAGTAGCTATGTATGAGTGGTTGGATTTTTTACTTCTTTCTCACTTCTTTCTTATTTTTCTTTTTATTTCTATTTTTTCTATCATTCTCTTTAGATTTAAGTTCATTGGAAGGTGACTGTTGCTAAATACTGCGCAGTGTCTAACAGAGGATGACATTTCAATTTGTTGAAATTTTTTGGAACTGCAAAACTAACTTTAAATATCACCATGCTAGATAGAAGAGATCCTGGTGTTTTATCCATTGGGTTTTGAACTGAAATTATCAAATGGTCACTGGGCATTTGCATTATTATCTTTTTTATGATGAAAAATGCATAGAGTTTAATCAAGCCCAGAACTGTAATAACAAAGCACAAAATAAAGTGTCAGCTATGCCCGTGGTATTCCTGTGATGGGCAAAAAAAATATTCAGATAATCTAGTAAAGTGTGGCTCATGATAAATTTCACTTTGCCTTAAAAACACATGCTTGAAATTTAAAACAAGAAGATTTCTCTGATTTTCTTGGTGCCATGCTGGCAGCCTTGCCAAAGAACTGTACAGGAAAAATTGTCCAGTTTTGCACATTTCCATTGATTCAGAGCATTCTCTGTGCAGTCTCTGCTGCAATCACCACTCTGTTAATGAGAATAACCTGACTGGCTATTCGCTTTTAAGGAGAATTGACTCCACAGCACAACAAAAGCTCCTCTGTAAAACTAGAAGAGCTTCAAGGTGATTTACTTCCTTGCAGGCTCCCAGCAGGTTTTGGAGGTGTGCTGCTGAGTTATCACAGAGTACCTGAGGTTCTTGGGAAAGCATTGCTTTATTTGGTGTCAGTTTCTCACTGAGCACTCATAACTAAGAGGCGCTGCTGCACTGTTCTGCTCAGACTCTGCTAAGAGAGTCAACTTCTTAAAAGTACATTTAATTTTCCAAGAAAAATACAAACCTGGGTGCAATAGCCTATGCGTCAGGCTTTCAGAGCAGAGATACCCAATTTACTCTGTCATGACTGTTTGTTACAATTTTATCTTAAGGATTACCATATTTTCATGGTCTCATAAATATTATTTATAAGAAGTATTTTTCAGAGTTCACTTTAAATTAGAATATGTTGATTAGAGAGGAAAAGTTGAAGTGTCTGTCTAGCTTTCAAAATCCAAGGAGGGGTCTTTCCTTCTCCCCATTTTTGATATCTTTTCTTTAAGATGTATTTTAAAGATCGTGAAAATACCATCTCTATTCTCTATTTTTTACCTCATTAGGCATAAATAAGAATGCATCTATGTCTCTGGAGTTCATCAAATGTTTCCATGACATGAAATGTGCTTTAATTTATACTAAAAACCCCACAATGCTGTTACTGTACACCCATGGACACAGTGCAAAGTAATCACAGTGAAAGCTTTACATACAAATTCTCCCCAAATAATAAGGTCAGCAGTGCAGGGAGGTTTTGTTTAAGATTAGAGTGGGCAGGAAGAATTTAAGTGGATCTCTGATATGTTTTCTTCTCTCATTAGGTTTAGGCAGAATTTCAATACTATTACCTACTTGGCTTCTAGACTCCCTACAAAATTTTCTTCAGCATTAGGAAGGTTACAAATACTAATACATTGTAAAATATGAGCCCTGGACTCTGGTATGAGTGCATTTTCTTCAGTTTGATTCTACCTTATGTTAGGCACTTGGGGTATAGCACAGAAAGCCAATTTGTAACGGTGTATGTGAAACAGAAGAAGGGATAAGTGCGAGAACCCAGCAGTCCAGATTATGCTCGTACTGCTTTTCTGTCACCATTAAATAAAGAAAAGGGACATACTGCCATTCTCCAGGTAGAAATGAATGTAGCCTGTGACTTACTGCAACTGAGGTGTATGTGGAACCTTGATAGGTTTTTTTGGAAGGACACAGGTCTATGATGCTCTGATCATGATGCCAGAAGCCAGAAATATTGAGGCACTTTTATTTTATTTTATTTTATTTTATTTTATTTTATTTTATTTTATTTTATTTTATTTTATTTTATTTTATTTTATTTTATTTTACTTTATTTTATTTTTTACCTTTTCCTGTAAGGTCAATCCTCCTGAAATTACTCTTCCATCTGGTCATTCGTCTGCCTCATTCCCTGGCTGTGCACCAAATCAACTGTTGGCAACTCTCACATGACAAAAACCCTCTTAAGTCATCAAAGCCCCAAACTTGCCTTCTGGTACATATAAAAAGCCAGAGATTAGTGGCAGCACCAGCTTCTGTTTTCCAAGGAGGAAAGTAGGTTGACAACAAAGCTCATTCATGTCTGCCTTTAAAGGTTTGAATATTCTTTGCCTTATTAAGTAATCACCATTTCAAGCCTCTGAAATCCCGAGCTGAAAGACCGATTAGATATTACCCTGACTATGCTGTTTGCTCTAATTTAGATTTATGACTATGTCAGTTTAAGGAATGAATCTCTCATATCAAACACAGAAGTATTCGTTTCGTTTTTCCTATGGAATAAAATGTTTCATTCACTGGCAAAATTCCCAGACCTTCAATATGATGGGAATAAATTATGTACATTTACATGGCACTTTTGTGAATTCTTAATTAAGGAATGTTAACTGTGATCTGAAAAGAAGCATTTCATGCAGCGAGAAAAAGAATAAATCCATTAGCCCCTATAAACTGCAAGATTTAGCAGGAATGATAGATTTATGTTTGCTTTTAATTTTCTTCCATTGTGTTAAAAAGCCCTTTAACCTTTGAGTATTGATTAGGAGTAAAGAGTGAATAAATTCTACTTGCTTTAGAGGTAAACTTTTCATTTTGACAATTTTACTGCAGCCTATCTAAGCTTGTTAAAAACAAACAATGAAACAAACAAACAAACAAAAAAAAACTCACAAAAAGCCATATAATATACCTTTTCTATACAGCAGCAGAGTGGCATAGTTCCGGTCAGTGCAAATTTTAAATATTAAATGCCTTTTATTCCAGTTATACCACACAGAGAATTAATTTACCAAACTCCTCTTGTAGTTCTCATGAGTGCTATTTCTGAAAAAAGGTGCTTCTTAGTTGCTGCTTAGTGAAAGCATCTAATCTTAAGTATGGAAAAAATTATATACTTACTAGGCAGCTGTAATTCTAATGCATCTTAGCCGGGATGTATCTTGACAGAAATTTTGGCAGTAGATGTGTGTGCATTCATATGCATATATGCACTTATAAAGGAGATATAAAAGAATATAAACAAATAGAAATTGTTCATAATCATGCTACTACTAAAAAGATGAAACTACGCAATCACTATGTGTTGAAAAACAGACCAAAAAAAAAAAAAAAATTACCTTTCAATGGGCCTTGTCACTGCCATCTTGTGGCCCTTTTTCATGGTCAGCCACATGACTGAATCTGAGAGCGTGATCACATCAAGCAAAATCTGGGCTGAGAGCTTCTATGCAATCACATGAACATGAGATGTCTGCAATGGTATGAGTAAAAACCATCTAAGTGGAAGTTGTTGCATGGTGTACCAAACTGTAACATTGCTGTTGGAGAGTGGCTGAGGAATCAAGGACATGGGTCTGTGGAACAGCTGTGTGATAGTAAAGTGTAAACTGTGCACTGCAGAGCTGTCTGAGCCCTTAACAACAGAAGAAGCCAATCAGGACCAAGGGCGAACTGACAATGAGCAATTGTTGCAAACAACTTTGAGAAAGTTCAAGAAGTATCTGGGAGCTTTAACCGCAAGTAGGAGTATTTATGGAAATATTAACTTTTAGGCTTAGCCAATTAATAACGGACCAGCTAGCATAAATTAACCAAAGAGCCAATGAGATAATGACGAGTATGCCTAATGTATTAGGCTAAGATATATAAGCGAAACCTAACAGCAATAAACTGAAGCAATCTTTATCACTCATATTGTGTGCTTGATTGTCTTCCCTTGCCGAACCCTGAAGGAATTCCATGGCACATTGCCAGTTATTGTCATCTCAATGTGTGGCTGTTGCATACTGGGAGAGAGTTTCAAGGGAAGATATGTAAAATTTCCACTTGGGATCGATTCCTTGATCCCCAAGTCAAGAGTCAAATCCGGACTTGATATTCCTCACCAAAGACACGAGAATCAAGTTTTAGATTACTTTGGAAGACTCCTCCCAGCCCCCTCCCACCATAGCTCCAGCTTCTCCATCTCAGCCCTGGCCATAAATCTTGGCTGAGGATGAGGGTAGGGACTCTGCTCTCTCCAGAGGAGAACCTGAATATCACTCTTGGCTGGCCTGGGAACATGCTTCCCAGACTTCCTATGACAACAGCTGTGAAAATTTTGTTTCTCAGCCTTAAGTCAAACACTTGGTAGATTCACAGGCAAGGCAACCCACCCCTTCACAACTGAAAATCTCCAGTACAAAGAGGTGGTTTATCCCTTATTTTCCCTTGACAGTCTGTTTCCAGCTCTACTCTAGGTTTTTTTGTCTCACCAATCTAGTCCTAGCCAAATCCATGGACATAGGATTATTTAGGTGCTAATTTTTGAAAAACAAAAAATGGCCACTGCCTCATGGAGGACTTTTTAACTGTGTTATCTTTCCCTTTCCATCTTCAACCTAAGTTGCAGCATAGGGTTTTTTTTCTGCAAGACTGAGATTATTCAGTGCAAAACCCACTGCAGGCTACTCTGTAGGCCACAAATACAACACAAACCTACAGTTTGTTTAAGTGTTGGGAAAAAAAATGCATATACATGGAAACATAGTACTTGTCAAAAATATGTATGAGATTAAAGTTATTGCACTGCAGCTTATTGCTAGCGTAGGTCCATGTCATTGTTAAGATGGAACAAAAAGGAAGATTTTTTTCAAAATGTAAATTGTGGAGATGAAGCCTGCTGTCCCCAAGATAAAAGCAAATTCTATTGCTTGATATCTTACAGTACAAACATGCTGCTTGGTAGCAAAAAGTGAGAAGTCTGATAAGATGTGTAGAGCAAATATTTGCATAAGTGAACGTAATAACTTTCTTTGCTCTTTAAAGTTCTCTTTATACTTTAAAATTCTAGTTATTATCCTAAAATTAATGGAGTGAAGGTGAGTGACAAGAAAATATATTGAGAGAAATCTGTGCAGTTCAATTCTATTCATGCGAATTACAGGGAAATTAAAGAACACTAAAAAACAATTAAGATGCTGTAAGGACATCTTAATTGTAAAGACAATTAAGGTTCTGTAAGGGCACACAAATGAAGAAAGACAAAATACATATAAAGCTTTGCAAAATGGGGATTTAGACTGAAATATAATGTCTTATGTGTTATGATGGTGTAAATGTCAAATGTCAAAGCATGGATTTGTTTTAAGAATCACAAAAAGGAGCATAATTAAGTGCTAAACAGAAGTGGTGTAAGTGAAGAGCCAAATGTAAAACAGCAGTGAAATTAGGCTAAACATTCAAAGACAATCTATAAAGCATAGCTCTTTAAAGAAGGTGACTGAACTTGTTCCTTTAGCGAGGAAAGATTGGAAGTTACATTTTAGAGAACTCTCTCCTGTTGCAGGGGTCTGGGATAGGCTGAGATTACTCTTTTTGTAGAGTTTTTGAACTAAAAACTGTTTCAGAAAATCTAAAGCGCAGAGGAGGGCAATGAAGCTGGTGAAGTCATATGAAGAGCGGTTGAAGGAACTGGGATTGTTTAGTTTGAGGAAGAGGAGGCTGAGGGGAGACCTCACCACTCTCTACAACTACTTGAAAGGACACTGTAGACAGGTTGGTGCTGGTCTCTTCTTGCAGGTAATTAATGATAGAACAAGAGGGAATGGCTTCAAGCTCCAACAGGGTAGGTTTAGACTGAACATTAGGAAAGAATTTTTCACGGAAAGAGTGGTCGGGCATTGGAATAGGCTGCCCAGGGAGGTGGTTGAGTCACCATCCCTGGGCGTGTTTAAGAGTCGTTTAGATGTGGTGTTGGGGGATATGGTGTAGGGGAGAACTTTGTAGAGTAACGTAGATGGTTGGACTCGATGATCCCAAGGGTCTTTTCCAGCCTAGATGATTCTATTATTCTAAATGAGAACCAGGAATAAAAGAGGAATAGTAAATTAGAATTAAAAAGAAGAATTAAAAAGTCAAAGGAATGTTCATCCTCAAACACAGATATGTTCAACACAGGTGGCATATATCAGAAAATGCACAGGGGAAAAAAAAAAAAAAAGCTGTTCTCTCAGCTTTTAGCTACAGTGATGAAACAGATGATGCACACTATATTAACAAAGAAGTTAAATTTATTGGCAAAGTGTGCAGGGTAAATACATGCTGGACTTGCAGATAGCTCTGCACTGCAATGTTTCAGCATGTGCTGACGTTGGTCATGGGGAGAGGTTCACAGAATGCCACTGCCAGGGCTGCTCTCACTTGGAAAACAGAGACCATTCCCTCCCCTTCCTACCTATCCCTTGAATCCACGTTACAAAGATACATACTTTCTCAAAGCTGGGATACACGCATAAACACATGACCAATGGCTCACTTTTTAGGCATACAAACACCTCTCATAATGCATACTTTTCTTCCCCATCCCAAACAATTTCTCTAAAAAATGGTATTAAAATTCTGTTTCTTTTGGTTTGATATTCAGGTAAAGGGGACAAGAGACAACACTTTATCTAAATGTGACTTTGCAAAGGTAGACAAGCTAAGTAGTCACATCACTGAAAATACTGCAACAGTAACCAGAAAAACATCAGGGTGGTAGTATGAATTTTGTGACTCATACAACCAGTACCAGAAAATACCCCAACATCCATAATATGATTGTTTCAATATTTGTCTTTCTGGTACTTAAAAGTATGTTAGAAGTTTGAAAAGAAGGTGAGGAACTGGATTTTTTTTTTTTTTTCCTTTTGGAAATGTTGGCTTACGTGTACCAAACTTTTAGAGGCCTTAGTTTTCCTTGTTTAAGGTCACAGAGCTCAGCTGTGGCTGCTGCTTCTGCAAACAAAGCTGAGAAGTGCAAATAAATGCCACAAGCTACCCTATCCTGGAGGCCCTGGGAACAACTTATGCTCATGGGTCATGAGTTAGGTCTCACAGTTTATGAATTGCTGTTTTCTGTGCATGCACCACTAGTCCAGTGATTCAGTCATTTTGTGCCATGCTGTAGATAAGGACTGTCTCACTTTTTCCCATGTCTGTTGGGGTTCTTTCAAGCTTTGCACTAGGCTGTGGACCTGGTAGGATCACCCTAGATAACACTGGTCAGAAACCAAGATGTGGTAAACAGTGGAAAATATGCTAACACGCACAAATTTACCACAGAACTTTGGGTATCAAACTGCATGGAAACAACTAAGTGCTAAGTGATCTGCTGATTTTCTTTCATCATTAGATCTTATGATTCATTTCTAGAATATATTCCAATGTCATCTTGGGCTGCACCAAAAGCATGGCCAGCAGGTCAAGGGAGGTGATTCTATCCCTCTACTCCGTTCTGGTAAGTACTCCCACCTGCAATATTGCATCCAGTTCTGGAGTCCTCAACACAGGAAGGACATGGACCTGTTGGAATGGGTCCAGCAGAGGGCCATGAATATCATCAGAAGGCTAGAGCACCTCTCCTATGAGGACAGGTTGAGCGAGTTGAGGTTTTTCAGCCTGGAGAAGTGGAGGCTCCAAGGAGACCTTAAAGAAGACTTCCAGTATCTGAAGGGAGCCTACAGGAGAGCGGGGGAGGGACTCTTTGTCAGGAAGTGTAGTGACAGGACAAGGAGTAACGGTATTAAATTGGAAGAGATTTACACTAGGTATTAGGTGAAATCCTTTCCTGTGAGGGTGGTGAGGCACTGGAACAGGTTCCCCAGAGAAGCTGTGGGTGCCCCTTCCCTGGAAGTGTTCAAGACCAGGCTGGATGGGGCTTTGAGCAACCTGCTCTAGTGGAAAGTGCCCCTGCCAATGGCAGGGGGTTTGGAACGCGATGTTCTTTAAGGTCCCTTCCAACTCAAACCATTCTATGATATTCAGTTATTCTTCACGACTTTGAATTAAACTTCAAAAATAATTTATGTATTCTTGCAAAATTTTCAGAGTTATTTAAGGATTTAGCATCAGATATTCAGTATTGGTTTGCTTTATGCTTTGCATTAATGTTTTTATTGATGCTTTAATGTTTGTGACTATATTTATTAAAGGTGTAAACCTAAATGTGCTGAATTTTAAGAGGTCTGGCTTTTGATGAAGTATGAAAAAAAATTACTAGAAAAATGTGACTCTTTTTTTTTTTAAACTCAATTATCCTCTACACTTTCCAAGAAATAATGTTTATGTAAACTCTTTTCTACTGCTGTTACTGCATATCTTCATATAACATCATACCCATCACCCAGGCTAGTATGGAAGAATCAGCACAAAATATCAGTCTTAGTATTAGATGATCCTATTGAATGTTTAACCTGTTGTTGATGGAGTATGTAAAGGTTACCTTAATATTGCGGTAATTACAGTTTCATATCTAGTACTTTATCAAATGATAAGAAAACCTGTTTTTTAATTTTTCAATTTCATTCATGATATGTTTCATAGAAGTATCAAGTTCTCTTTCCTTTGCACCGGGCAAAATCTTGTCATTGACTTCAAGGGGGACTCACTAACCATCTGCATGGAAAAATCTTACCTAATTGAAGAGAAGTAAACATAACTGAAGCATAGAATTCCTTTTAAAATTTATAGAATCAAATAGTTCTTTGTTATAAGTGTTTAGAGCATGCTGTCAATAAAAAGTTCTAATTAATTCCTACTCAAAAGCTGCAAGCATTCTTTCTACAGTTCTCCTAGTTCCATTTTTTTTTATCCAGAAAAATTAAAAAGCTGAAGAACAGCAGCTTCACAACCTTAGAGGGTTATAAAGGAGGTATGTTTATTCAGTGCTGGACGCACACAGGATCACTCCCAAAGGTGTGCATGCCAACCACGGTCATTTTCTGGGGTTATAGGTCCTAAATATTACATATTCATGAGATTACATAATATGCCTATACATATTCAGTAGCTATCCCCACTTTGTATTAAAATTAGTTCTCCGCCCCTTTGTGTCTGCGCCGTACTGCTTGGTAGTGGTCATTAGGGGTCTCAGGGATGAAGTCAGCAGTCTTCTTCACCGTAAACTTTCCACCCCTGGTGTCCTGCACAAACTCAGATCATCCCTGGAGCTCTTCCAGGCCTCAGGTCTGGTTTTGGTGAGTTTTGTGGCCTTGGCTTCTGTTTTGCTCCTGTTCTACTCATAGGGGGTTAGCTCTTCGAGATAAGCAAACATCAAAAAGGTTTAAAACTAGACAAAACTATTCTAAGGTTTCACGTCTTACCTATAACAGAAAAAAAATAATAAAAAAACCTGCTAAACCTTGTATCAGAAGTTCATCAATCTATTTGGTGCATGATGTTAATTGTTATTGGATTACTTAGCGCTCATTCTCCTATTATTTCTTTGCAGCAAACAATATGCGAGCTAGACACATAAAATCTCAAATGACAGTGTATTACAAGTGTCTTCAAAGGTATCTGGTAAAACCTGGCACATTTTAGCATTTGTAATTTTCCAGGGCCCAGTACTTTGTATTCTTACAGTAGTCGTTAGGAATGGGAAGGTTCATTTCACTGATTGCGCTGTGAGATGTTCAGGTTCAGATGGAGCAGAAAGGTTAGTGGAATATCGGTTAAATGCTTCAGTGGTCTGTGACAAATCTCCAGTCATGTTCTTATCACAACTGATGAATTTAATTTTTAGAAGCTGTTAAAACTGAGTACATCCTCGTATTTTCCAAGGTTGTAGAAGCAACTGAATATACACAAAATGGCAATTCAGATTATATCAATCTCTTTGCTTTCATATGGAAATTACTATAATGTCAAATCAGTTGGTGAATTCTCCGGTTGTCCCACCAGACAGTTTACGATCCAGAATTTTGTTTTGTTTTGTTTTAATGGATGCAAGTCTACCAATAACAATTTCTGTATATATTCTGGACTGTGGTAGCCAATTTAGACACTGTAAATGGCCATCAAAAAATGAGAAATTAACATATGAAAACAAGGCAGCAGGAGCAAAACTAAGAACAGGAATGCTTCGACATTTTTATTTCAAATATTTGCACAATACTTTTAAATCATCTTTTTTTAACATCTTTTTACATTAGCATCATTATTTTCATTAGATTTCAGGAAGCAGCTCTTCATTTGCTAGTATCAGTTTAACTCATTTTACCCCTATGCACCTCTTTTGCTGTACAACATCTAGTTCCAATGAGGAAAACTTTCAGAATGCTTCCTTTGGTTTTGTCAGAAATTGCAACATGAAAATGAACCTGTAAGTGGTCAAAAGTATCTAGATTAAAACATCTGAATCTGATATTTGGAAAAAGCATTTCTATAGTATTCCTTACTTTATATGAGGGAGTATAACCAGTCATATACCGCTCTGAGTGAAAAAAAAAAAATCCAAACCATGAAGATCCAAATTTTATTTTATTTTAACTAATATTAAAACCACACTATACACTACAGATGCTGACTGCCTGAAGTCATTGCCTGTTCAACTGCCTTCAGTCAGATTTGACAAAGGTAATATCTCCAAACTGAAAACTCGGTAAGAAATAGGCTTTCTGATTTGCTAGCATTTAACATGTCTTTGGGAAGGGATTATTTAAAAATTGATTCAGTTTGTAGGCAAATAAAATGCATTAAATATTTACATTGTTTGTCTTTTAAAGTTAAAATAATTTGATGAAATATGAAATAGTTCAGTTGCTGCATTTTAATTAAAAGATACATCAATACAGTGAGTCACTGACTAAACAAACAAAAATGATTAATTCTAGAATATTGAATTGAGCTATTTTGATTTTGAGGTTCATTTTTATTTGACTGAGCTATCAAAATGAACAAATCATTGTATGTAAACAAATTCCTAAAATTGGTAAATGCTTGAAAACACTATACATGGTGGGTCTCCCTGCATTTATTAATATTTTCACCAAGATCTAGTCCTGGCTGTAAGTTTCATCCTCAAATGACTGAATTTTCAATATCCCTTAAATATCTAACTGGAATACGTGTCACAAAGTGGATTTGCATTTAGTTGTGAGGAAATAGCTTAAGTACAATGTAAATCACAAAAGTATTTCTCTATTCCCATTGCACCTCTGAAAGGAAATTAACAGAACATTGTAAGATTTGGGAAGAGTTTTGTGTTTGTTTAAATGCCAGCAGGATGTAGATGATTACAGGAGGATTCTATCAGTTTTAAGGTCATCTCAAAGCGCTATGTACAATTACAAAAGATAGGAAAATCTATAGAGCTTCTGTATGATTAATCCATACCAATTAAGGACCATTTATCTTTAACATCCTACCAAAAAAATGCAAGTTTCTAGCTATGCAAAGACTTGGGCACACCTCTGAAATCAATGTGACCTAACCTGAAAGGAGATCTGAAAGCTTTATTATTGTCAATGAAATTATGATGCAGTTACAGAAACTAGTGATCTCCTGGGTCTGTTTAAAGATCTGCACAACAAAATTCTCACCTGACCAGGAATTAAAATTGCAATTGAAGGTTTGCTACTCAAAGTGTTCTCATCTTGTTTTGCCTCTCACTGCTTTCAATGATACCCAGTCATTTTTAGGTACTAAGAGGTGCAATCAGTCTTCATTTCTGTACATCCGCATATTAGAATATAAGGCAAGCAAAAATGTTGACTAATCTAAGAAAGCAGAAGTATCTGCTTGGATGTAATGCTTACATCTATGTAAGAGAATATTAATGCTAAAATTGATAAAAAGTCTTTCAGTTCTAATAACATTGACATGCAATTTTTAGCCTCAGAAAATTTTAATTTTGAAAGAACATTTTTAGTGGTACCATAGAAAAGCATACTTGATGGGGATGTTCTTTACTGCATTTTATACAACACTGAGCACTGCAAGGTCTGATGAACTATCATGAAGCCTTTGGACTGGATTCTGGCATTGTGTCATTGGTAACAAATCAATAAAAGCCAAAAACATTCAATTGACTAAGCAACTGATATTTACAAAAGTTCAAACATGTATTTGTTACAACTGTCATTAGTCTTTCATGATAATAAAAAAATTAGAGACTCAGATCAAACTAGAACAAAATAAAACTTCATATCACACTTCTTAAATAGACATAAAACAAATTTCTAAAGAGCATCATAGGAAGTGTTTTGTGATTGTGTAGCATTGCAAAATATAAGATCTGCAGAGTTAAAGTGATGTGGAAAAAACAGGGAAAAATATCAGATGCAAATAAACTTAAAAAGAAAAATATCCTCAGTAATGCAGGAAGACATGCCATCAAGTAATGCATGTAAACATGCTTTCTAGTTCTTTCCTTCTATTGAAAATTCTAGGAAATTATCAGTTCCATATAAAAAGTTTTATTTAAGTCAATGTAATTATTTAGTTGTTTGGGGTTTTTTGTTTCTTTCAAACATTTTGCCAATAATTTTAACAATAAATCTTATTGCTTTGCAGACTTCTTCAGTTCTTTTTTTGATTAACTAATTGATTAACGCTAATGATTAGAGGAAAAAGTTGGCCTGGTAATTTTCAGTAAATAAACTCTGAGGTAGAGACAGAAGGATAGTACTTAACACTATAAACTCAAACTGTCATGATGGTGGTTGATTGGTTGCAGTGCTCTTTTCACTATGAAAATCTTCCCTGAACAAAAAATTAAATTAATTTATAATTACTCAAATTTAAGCACCTTTTCAGGAACTTGAGTTTTAAAAGCCATAATATTTAGTAAGATTTTTAATACAGAGGGAAGATGAAATATGTAATTTGAATTGATTTTCTGTTCACAAATAATACCTGGTGAACAGGAAATAACAGTCAGAGAAGGAAAAGAATTCTTTTACAATCAAACAAAAACTGCCCAAACACTTACTTATTCTTCAGGAACAAACAAATACAGGGGTGGGCAGGGTGTTTAATATATATCACAGAGGTAATGTAGGCTTACCAGTTCACTATCTTAAATTCACTGTTCTTAAATTTCTGCTTAGAATTCCATAATGCATTAACCACTGAATCATAAAGGAGTGAATGGTGAAATTCCCTTTTGTGTGGAAAATGCTCAGCTTTGCAACACTTTTAGCCCCATTAGTAATATTTTAAAATATATTTACATTTCCCAATGAAGCAGACTTGCATGCGAAAGGATTTCTGAAAGTTTCAGTATTTGTTAGGTATATTGATATCCTACCTGATATCTGATTTGCATCAGTAGTTACCTAAATAGCTTTGAAAGTCTGTCCCAATTGCTTTACAGACCTATATTCTCAGCACGGAATTTAAATGAAAACTAATGTATTTCTCTGGTGGTGGCTGTTCTCAGCGAGGTTGTTTTCATTTAAATTAATAAAATATATTAACTACTAATAAAACAGCAGCTAGTATCTTTGAGAATTTCAAAGATCAGGTGCCAGCACAGTGCATGTTTAAATTGAGTTGACTTTAACAAAGTTCCCGCTCTCTTAAAGCTTTTCTGCTTTATTTAGGTGAGCGGCACTTATTTTACCAGGGAATGGACTGCTATCCACTGCTGATATTGCAGCCAATTCAGTAAGTATTCTCTTGGCTAAAGCTTTTGACATGCATAACATGTATGCCATGCAAAGATGCTTAGGACCTTGGACTACAGGCAGGGGTTGAAAAGTCATCTTAGAAAAAAAATGTAGGAAGTAATTATCTTGCTAGGGAATATTTGCACTGTTAACTTGTATTTACCACTAAATCAGCTCCTGTAATGCTTGTTCCAATGACTCCATGTATCATTTGGACAGATCTCCCAGTAGCACGCTAAATATACCCAGCTCTTCAATAGGACTTTCTTCTGAAATTTGCTGTTCAGCCAGCCAGTGCTGTAACAAACTGCCAGCAGTGAGAACAGCATGTGTTACTAGAAGGTTAGCTAGTCTTCAGCTTCAGCCTCTGCACTGTGGATGAGACTGGCAGTGTTTTAAGGTCATATGTCTTTCTTAAAACAGTATTTAAAAATGTTCGCGATGATACAGGTCTTTAAGGCATAGCTATACATCTGCGCACTTAGAGCTAGGCAGTGTGTTAGCAAAACAGGAACTGAAGTGGCAAGATAAGTGCTATAGCATAAAACAACTGTTAAAAGAAGCACAGAAAGTATTTTTTGTTCACTGCATTTAGCATAAATCTGCTGTGACATTCATATTTGTGCTTTGAACACGTTTGATTAACTCTCCTAGCATTTCAGTGTGTGTGATTTTTTTTAATTTATGAAGAAGTGGGGAGTACTGTTGCTGTTAATCAACCTGATCTGCTGGAGGCAAATTAATTTGTAAATAGGACCATTATGGCATATTTCTGTAGCTGTCACTGCACAAAGGTAGTCTCATAAAGGTCTGGGACAATATGCAAAGGCAGAAATATCGAAGTCAGTGGTCATCACAAATGTCTGAATATCTTCACTTACATAAGAGATGGGGTATTTGTGGCTGGTGGTGTTTTCTTTTTCTTGCTTATGTCTCTCATATCCAGGAAATGCTTACTGACCACCCTTTGCTACATCTCTGTTTTCTTATGTTAAATTTTGTATCTGTCTGCTAACAAAGTAAATTAACTTTTTGTTGTTGGGCTGGTTGTTTTTTCCTTTGAAGAAAATGTCAGGATCTGATCCACGCTTCTTGATCCATCATTAAATAAAATCATAGTAATAGCTCTTCATATTTTAAGAAAAAAAATCAAGACTATCCTGTTCAAAAGTCGTTTCATTAATATGTAATAAAAAAAAAAGTGAAAAAAGGCAATAACATACAAAATGGCATGTATTATGTCATTTGAGAGGTTTTGTTACTGTAAAAATTCTGAATTAATTATAATTCCTACAAAGATAATTTTAGCATGCATTGTACGTCCTACGAAAGATATATTGAATGGTATGTTTCCACTCACTAGATCATGAGACAGTACCTCAAAATAGCTTGCTTCTGTCAGAGACTGTAAGATTCAACTTTTCATTTGTGAAGCACTGTATGCAAGTATATTGCAGAGGAATTAAATGCTTCAGTGTCTGGGGGAAAGCTGCAAGTTACTGGAAAATGTCCTTCTAAGCACACGTGCCAGAATAAAAACCACAGTGCTCTCTTTGTTACATGGAGTAACTGTGTAAGGGTTATGTGTGTGTGCAAGAGTTGACAATATAATGCAGTTATTCTGTCAGAGATAAGTTCAACTCTCTCGGAGAGCCTGAATGTAGCTGATATGATGTAGCCTTCCTTTGGAAGGCATAATGAGGCATAATGTGCTCAAACAAGGATCTGCTGCTTCCAGGACACTGTTGATACCAGTGACACCAAAGGGAAAGCTTCACATCTGGAAGGATATATACTGGTATATCTGTTTTGTTCTTTATCATCAAGAAAGAGTTGGGTCTGCCCATACTCCAAGGTGACTGATACAGTTCATGGTTGTGAGTAACAAAGAAGCTTCTGAGTGCTACTGAGTTGCCACCAGTCCTGTGAAGTCACCTTTTTGGGTGATCAGACATTAGTGTGTTGATCTGGTCTACATCCGCCGAGAAGTCATTACAGAATTAAGCTGATATAATAAAGCTGTAAGAAAACTTAACTTCTAGAAGTCAAATTTCAATCTGCCGTTACTATTTTGTATGTATGATATAGTTCATATTTTTAAATATTTGTAAAGTCCCATAGAAGTATGAGGTGTTACACTGGCATACATGCAGAAGCAGTGTAACAACATCAATTGTTACACCTGTGCACGTCATTCGGTAGCAGAACAGTGGCCTTCACAGACTGTGATAACATGCACTGAGTAATTACATACTTCTAATACAGCATGAGTAACTCGAATAAAATTGCAGCCAGAATCTGCTATTAGGTGCCTTCCGTACCCCATTCTCCAAAATGCTGCTTTAGTCCACTGTAATACTTCTTCAGATGATGGTAATTTAGCTGTTAGTCTTTGACTTTTGCTTTCATTGAAAGCATAAGAAAACCAGGACTTCATTTATTTTATAGCAGTACAGAATAAACAGGAGACATCACAACTTTCTGACTGTAATTGTGAATTTGTAAGGAATGCATTGATTAGGAAACCACTTTTTCCTTAATTACTTCTGTGAACCTTACGAGTATCACAGCTATCGTACAGTTTTGGTGAGGTTTTCTTGTCTTTTAAGTTCTTTGCAAGTTCAGATTCTGTAAAGCACGCCATCATTCTTTCACCATCTTCCAGAAGTTTAGGGCTTTATTTGGAAGTCTTTCAAGTATTAATTTGTCCCTGCCTACTCTGCGTTATAGAAGCTGACATTATCAGAGCCTAAGGTTGTATGACTGCAGGCAGCAGCTGTTTTATACTGAAGTTTGAAAGCAAAGATGCCTTTAGATCTCATATTGCTTCATATGTGATGAGGGATAAGGTATTTTTTAGCAGGGATTTGCATTAATAAAAATTAAAGCTTTAGGATTTCACTTCAAAGGGAAATGTCAATGAAAGCATATCCTCTCTTAGTTGCATCGGTAGCAGAATATTAACATCACTAATGTAAAAGTTTATATAGCTAGAGGCTGTGGTCTCTGTCTCTCAGCAGAGAAAAATAATTCTTAGAAGACATCAGAAGGCCGCAGCACTTAAAATACAAAGATAAAAAATGAGGGTGTTTTTTTCCAGGAGCAGTAAGCACACAGAGCACACTCATTTTCAAACTGGAATATCTATTATTAAAAAGGTTAATTTTTAATGTATGAATTCTAGACAGGCATTGACATAGAAATAAATATATTAGTCATTATGTGCCAGGTTTTGCAAGCTTTTCTGGTGCTAAGCACCATTTTGCGCTGTAAATACAGTCACTGGTTTCAGCAAAACAATTCTACAGTGCAAGCTGCTGCTTGAGGGACAGAAAAATCTGTATGAAATATAACTTATCAAATACAATTACACAGTAAAATGGATTATTTCATTGATACCAGTCCATAGGAACATCCAATTTGCAAACAGTTAGTGCAGAAATTTTTGAATGCAGAAAGTCCTTTTTAGTTGAAAGGATGAAAAATGGATTGTCAGTTTTTTAGAACAAAGCGCAGGGAGAAGATGTGTGTACTTGTTTTTCTTACTGTTCCAAATAATCAAGGGATTTTAGTTCTTTTATTGTAAGCAATATAAGCAAATATAAATAACATTCACTTACTCAATGGGAAGTTCAGTAACACAAATTCTCAGCCAGGCATTGCTCAAACATTTAAAGTATTAGTCTTCCCAAATCTTGAAGATTATTATTAAAAAGCCTGGTGTTCTAAAATTATTATATTGAGATCTTGTATGACAGCTGAAGAATTTCAGCTTTCCTCTTACGTTAACTGGTTAACGCCAGCAACTCAGTCTTGAATACAATCTCAGATTATTGGCTATTTAACCTGTGCCAAGTTTTAGTACACAAGTGCATTTCTATACTTGTGAGTGAAGTCAATGTTGTGAGCACAATAGGTAGATATTGTTTAATTGTTTTGTTGGGTTTTTTTTATATTTTGTTGAGGTTGAGAAAAAAAAATACATGGTTAAGGAATCCAAAAAGTTGTGTTTTTTTAAAAAAAGTATTTTTTTCTACAGTAGTATAAAACCGTTGCTCACTCTCTCTAGATTCTTCACATACCTAGTTTCATCATCAGTCTGCATCAAGCAGACTGAACAGATATATATTTCTCTTGAACTCCTATAAATTGTATAAAAAGACTTCCTGAATCTGGGAATCATTAATATGTGATAAGTCTCCCTAGCAAAGAAAAGGTAGCTTTTTTACAACAGACTTTCTGACTAGTCTTGAAAGACTAATGAAGGCACTTTTCATCATAAATGCAGACCTTTCTACATGATTCCTGTAGTTAACAAAGAGTATATTTGGAGGTGGTTTTTAGGAATTTTTAGTGAACAAATGATGGTTGTAAAGAAGCAAGCAGTATATGCCTATTCAGTATAATGTGATAGAGCTGCTGGTGTGCTTTTTCAGTATCGGCTGCATTCTGTGCCTGTGTGGATTTGACTGTGATAAAGAATTGCATGAAGAGTATCTATTATTAAATGAGATGGAAACCGCAAGTAGACAGGTTAATCCACTGACCTGCAGAAAGCACCATTTTTCAAAATAATTTTTACATAAGACTTTCTAGCCCTCTAAGTGGTTTTAAAGAATCACTCCTACAGTTACATTTAAATTAACCAGAAGATGTTATTGTATGGTTGCATGACTTTCTTTCAGAAGATCTAATGGCTAGGCTCTGAAAAAGAATAAAGCTGAAGGAGGATTTATAAAAGAATGCAGTCGCTTGTGTCCAAAATTGAGATTAAAGCCATTGCCCAACAACCATTGAGAAAGATTTACATTTTATTTTATTTTCATCACTAAAGTTTCCCAGGATTCTATGGTCTTATAGACTCCTGTTACCTTCAGGAATTATTCCAGAATAATCATCATGATAAATGTTATATTCCAATTTAATTATTATATCCAAGAATTATTCAAATTATTCCAGAATAATTCTTGCATTGAGTAGCTGAAGTATTGCTTCATGTCTTAAGTATGTCTGTGTTTAAATATTCCTGCAAAGAAGTCCAAAAAGATGACAAAACATTTGTGATTTTCCTTACCCTCTTCTATCTAATGATTTAGTTACTCTTTCAGCTGAAATGAAAATCTGACTCAGTTCTCTTTCTCCCCTGTGAGGATTTATTTGGTCTAGTAATTACAGAATATGTGCAATATTTGAACTGGAGTGAGGAGAGTGACTGACACTCTTCTGAGGCTGAGTGGTAAGAAGACTCACCACTCCTGGGAAAGTTTCCTAACTAGCATGGCAAAGGTTCAGAGCCCCTTTTGGCACTAGGGTTTTTTTACCTTTTT
>VZRU01013368.1:100119-117680 GCA_013398155.1 Pedionomus torquatus
TTTTTTTTTTTTTTTTTTTAATTTGGCACAACTTCAGCAGGAGAGATCCTGACTTCTGAGTAGATTGCTAGCCTTTTTTACTTAACATAAAATTAATAAAATTTCTCTGAAATTTAAATTACACCTATTTTATTGTGAATAAAATCTCAGTTTTCATTTGAGAGAATCTATGTGGGAGATTTAAGTCTTTTACTTCTGTGTGTATATCATTCAATGCTGACCTCAGGTGTAATAACTAGGGGCAACAGATCTAGGTGTAACTATGATGGAGTAACAAATGCTTCTCAATAAACTCACTCTTCTTAGTGTGGTTCAGCTCTAAGATCTAATCAATGGAGACTGAAACATAGGCCTTCCATGTACCTCTATCTTAAAGACATCAAGTTGAAGGAATAAATTCACACTGGAGAGTTTGAATGTTCTGGTTCCACAACTAAAATACAGTTAATGCCATGTATCCAATTGTGGATGTGGAATGAGTTTATTGATCTGACAGCCTGTGTTCCACTTGATTCCAAATTTACAGGGTGCTGCTTTTCAGAGTTATACATAGAGAGGATCTGAAATACTGTACTGTTGTTACTGATGGAGAAACCGTGATTGGGAAAAATCTGAGCTGCAATTTTTTCAATGCACATGCAGGAGTTATTACTGTATTTCAGGCCAATACACAAAGTCTAAAGCAGAGTTCATTAAAAAAAAAAAAAAAAAAAGTCTATTCTATTAAAGAAAAATGTGATTTATCAAAACTGAACTTTCCAATTCCAATCTCAATTTTTTCAAAAAATCTGTTCTGTAAACTTTTTTTTTTGTAATTCAGAAAGAAAAATAATTTAAAGAGTAGAAATTCTGTCAAAATTTGCCATTCCATTCAACTTTGCTTTCAATGTGTGTATCACTTAGTAATGCACCAGAGAACTAGCACATATCGACAAAATCTCACTGAACAGCGTTATCAGCTAGAACATTTTATGTCTGTCTTTTCACATCACTCCTTATGCCTACAAATGCATCAGTTATGTCTTAATTATGCATCAAACAGTTTGGATGACAATTTTCAGATTACAGGTAAATTGCAAATATCTTTGACAATTCAGTGAATGTGAATGGATACATGATAAAGTTTCTGTTCCTTAGCTATACAACATTATTTTGAACTAATGAGTAATAATAGAATGCTAATATGAATTCATGATGCTTAAAAATTACTGATATTTTCATGAATACTAGCAGCTGTTGAAATATTCCTAATTACAAATATCACTTACCGAGAGTAGCATATCGAAGTCAAGTGGTTTGTATGCAAGCACATCTGCAAAGCTGTTACATTTTTTTCGTTTCGCTCTTGAGCTAGGTTTACTTTTTCTAAATGTGCACAATACTGGACTTGAAATAGTTCAAACTGAAACTAATACCCCATAATCTAATAAAACGTATCTTTATTCCAGAGATTCAAAAGAGCAAAGGAGTTGAAGAATTAAATTTTTGCCTTTACCAAATTAGATACGTTGTCTGTCACAGCATGTATGTCATGTATTATATGGGAGATACTGGATCAATCAAATTAGTTACTACATCAAATAAATCATCTGGTAAAACACATTATATTAATATTAAATCTAATAAGGTCAAGAATTCTGCAGCCTGCAGGTAGTTAGAAAGATATTATTTTCCAAGTCTTTATTTAAATTCAATTCACTAAACATGCAAGGTGTGCACCATCTGGTAAAAGGCAGAAGCATTCCTTCTTTTTCTTTTCTGTATTAGATTACTTTATCAACTCTGATACTCAAATGGCAGAATGGCAGTATACTCAGTACTAGTACGTTTTCTTACGCTTTTTAATTGTCGATAAAGAGGTTTTGTTAATGAGGCATGTTGTGAGACAAACATTTATGTGATGACTATGATGTGGATCATTGTCATGCCCATTTATTATAGCTTTTAATAAAAAGCAGCTGCGTAATACACACGCACGGAACTTCGCTTTTTTACTCTCACTGAAAATTTTCTCACTTTAAATTGCATAATAACAGCTTAGAATGTATGCTGTTACAAAGACATAACGTCCAAATTTTAGCAGCCACAGCCTTTTGCTGCAGTGTGTTTAAAAAATTGTTCTTGTTTGCTTCTTCATTTAATAAAATGACTTTTTATTTTTCTGACTCCTCCTCTCCCTTTATTTTGTATAACCTTTGGAAAAGCTGTTGTCTTCTCTGGACACTGATCTTCGAGAAACTCTCATATTATGTCTATGGAAGCCATTTAGCTATTATGTACTTACTTAGCAATGTGTCTTACTGGGAATTCTGGTCCAAATATGATACATTCAACAGTGTTGTATCTAGTTATATCACCAAAGCATTTGCGTCCATTTCATTCTCTCCTGCAAAAAATGACTTTTTAATGGCTCTCAAAACAAGGGAGTGTGCCATTAAGGTCTGAACATATGGTAGTCCTGAGAAGACTGAACTGTGATTGAGAGACTTGGCTGATTTCTCCACATTTTTTTCATCCATTAACATCCAACTTCCTTCCCATTGGTAGGTATGGCAGTTAGCTTAGTAAATGGAACTCCGGTGAGGCTTGTAGTATCAGATTTATGATCCCACAGAAGTGAGGTGTCATATCTCCTGTTATTTCAAGACTCAAATTTGTAAAGATGGATAAAATGTAACCATGTGAGGAGCAACGACAAAACTGTGCAAACGAAATTTAAAATGTGGATTTTTAAAAACAATCCAAGCACAAGGCAATACAGAGGAATATTTGAAACCGAGTGAAGGTGAAAAAAGTGTTTCTTGAAGAGCTGTTTACAAAATGATTATTTGCTTTTCATTTCTGATTGTCTTTTATTTGACTTCAAGTACATTACATCAATGATGTACAAAATCTTCATCCCAAAAATCTACCTAGGTAAATGGGATAGCATTAAGGGCTGACAAAATATCTGCCATATTATACAATGCACCTAATATTCAGTTTGGGAATCACGAAGAGGAACTGCATAGCCAGATATGCACCTTATTGTTTCTGATTTTGATTTTAAAATGTCCCAGAGCTTAGAACAAAACATTTTATCCTCTGTTATTTTCTTATTTGTGCTTTACCACCACATCCTCAGATCCTAACTGTTATGGTGCTGGCACAGAACCATTTGGTTAAAGGGAGTTTACACATACATAGTAAACCAGAATATTCAAATTCAAATATGTACTATTTTTAGATGTTTAACACATTTTTAGATTATTTTTCTTTCTAAAAAGTTACATAAAAGTATCTTAAGATAAATTTTAAATGAACTTAAGGACTCTTTTGTCAGTAAATATCTTTTGATAGCAATAAAAATTTTATAATTCATTCTGCAGAGAATTCTGTGAAACTGTATTTTTTCTACAATTATAGGAAGTTTTAAACCTACAGCGGAGTGACTTAGAGCATTTCTCAGTGTGTTGAATCCTTGCCATCTACCTAATTCAGATGCAAGAGAACCTCTGTATTGACACTGATGTCAGCGAGACACCTCTGATGCAAGAAGAACCCAGAAAAGCCTCACTCTTGAGCTGCCACACAATTTTTCTGCAGTATGTCAAGGAGGAACAGTTAACTGGAAGTTGTACAGCCGTATCAAGTTGTGAGGAAGGGGGACAGCCCCTTTAAAAGTGCAGTTCAGCACAAAGTATGGGAGCAAGCATTACAGTAGTTGCTGCTGTTCACAGAGTAAGAAGTACCAGGTGCTAAAAGTAAGTAAGGCCTCCAACAGCACTGCAAGCATCTGTATGTATGATTGCTGTTGCCTAATTAATGGATGGAGACTCGGCTTCAGTATAGATGACCAAAAAGTTTTCAGGGTCGGTTCTGCATTGACCAGGATGCCTTCACCAGCCGCCTTCAGTACCTGTAGCCGCTTTGTCTTTTAGGGGATAGCATTTAGCTCAGTTTTCTTTTGGAACATGATAGTACCTACCCCAGTACAGCATTAGCAAGTAGTTTCAACACAACAGTGTGTGTTTGTTTTGCCACTTTCTAGGTTGTCTTTCACAAAGCAGCCCAGCTACATAATGAAAACCCAAATACAAACCATGCTATGTCAGAGAACAAAACTAACTAGCCTACGATACAGCAGGCAGTATTTGAACAGTAAATGTAAGGGGATGTCTGACAGATACCATGGCAAGCCAGCTTCACAAAAACAGGATCAATGCTCTGCTCACATGAATGGCAACCTGAGTGAAGAACAGCAAAAGCAAAACGCGTATTTTACAATAATACTGAACAGTTTCTTCTCTTGTGGGCAATTTTGTTTGCTTTTTTGTTGGATCATTTTAGATTAAAATATTTTTACAATTTTTGAGAAGCACAGTGAAAAACAAAAGTTGTATCATTTTATTACCTCCTCTTTATAATGTGAAAACATACTTCTCCATGGGAAACTGTTCAGCTGAGTTCTTCTTATGGGATATAAGGATATTCCCTCTGTGTCTTAAATGAATAAAAGAGGCAGCAAGTTGATTTTTCATTCCCTTCCTCAGCCATTGACACAGAAACAAATCAGTATCATTTGAGTTTACTCTTATTTGGAGTGGAGAGGGGAGAGAAAGGCTTGATCTCTTAAGACCAATGAATTCAAACATAATATTGTCTTACTGAAGTAGCAGAAGACCATGAAAAGCAAAGACTAATCTGAGAATAGGATTTGACAAAAACTTCATGTAAATCAAGTCATAAATATGGTTGGTAAAAACACTCCATCTGTGTTATCTCACTATTAAACAGATACTGACAGGAAACAAAGTGGAATCTCTCTAAATTGTGAGATGAGATTTGTAGCACGTCAGAGTTTCACTTATTTCAAATGCAATCAATGCCAGGCATAATTAACATATTTCTTAAATTCATTTAAAAGCACCTCCCTAAAATTATTTTTCAATGTTTTCATATTTTAAAATAATGGTGAAAACAGCTAATGCCTAATATTCATAGGCTGATATGAAAATAAAATCTTATGCTTTTGTACAGAAAATGGGAAATTCAGTTAACAAAGAAGCATCTGTTTCTGAACTCCTTGTGCTGGACTGCTGCCAAAATCAGTAAGTACTTCCTGTACAAAATTTCTCTCCTCCAGTGCACTTTCATAAGCAGTAGCACACAACAATACTTGCATGTAGTGATTCATGTAATCCTGAAAATTATTTGATTTGTTGAGTACAAAATAATTAATTGTCACTTCCTTTGTTGTAGAGACGTCATGGTGGTAGTCACATGGTAAAGCCTGGATAAAATAGATGCAAGAAATAGGTGCTAGGTGGTAAGCAGATATTTAGGTTCACACACTTGCCAGCTTGCCGTAAAGTTTGTGATGCAGTTCTGCTTTTCAGGGCCTGATGCACATTCTCTTTTTTCCCATTTCCTGTAAAAATAATAATAATAAAAAAAGTGGCTTCAACAGACTACACAATATTTCAAGATTGTTGACTGATGAATGTAAAAATGAAAATTAGCCAAATAGAAAAAAAAAGTGCAGAGGCACTCTTGAATTACAATCTATAGAAACTCATTTTGTAGCTGGATGAAAGAAGGTCTTCTAAAAATTTATTATCTACTCTCCAAATTAAGCAGAAAAGAAATTTTACCCTTAGTCTTCAATAATCCAGATGCATGTACCTGCTACAGGGCTAAAAGTAGAGGCAGATAAATAACATTGCCACAAACACAGTTTATGCATTTGATTGGAATCAAGAGACCCCAAATAATTAATTTTAGGTTAAAATTTTCATGTGACCCAAAATGATCATTCTCATTTTTAATGTGGGAATTTTTTTTCTTGTTTGTTTGCTTGCTTGCTTTTTTAAATTTACTTTAACTAGCTGAGTTGCAATACTAGCTTTTGGGTGGCTAATTATTTGTGAGGTGAATACCATCTTAATTAACATGTATTTGCCAGAGGTAAATCTGAGAATTAATTCATTGGGTTTTCAAAATCCTATTTCAGAAACTCTTAGTTCTGAAAGGAGTTCTTTCATGTGAAGACGTCTGTTCATATTGAGAAAGGATTTAAATTTACGATTTTGACATTCGAAAGAAAACAAAACATTTTGCTATTGTCAAACACAGATGTGGATTAGGTCTTCAGTGGTTATGCTGTAACTACTTCATTTTCAGTGTCATTACAGAACTCTGTATCTGCTGAGTAATTAATTATATTTTTTCCAACAAATACTCTTTTTTGGTCATGGATAATAGGTGGTATAATTGCTCTATGATATTAATAGAAAAGATGTTGAACTTTCTTGATCTTTTGCATCCTGAACAGTCTTTTAGTAATGACTTAAAAATTCCTAGACCTGTCAGATCATGTTAGGCACTCTTAGGCACTCCAGTGTACTGGATTTATTATGTGCGTAAATTAATTTAGAGGCATTTTCATTTGTTTTATTGATATCAGTTTTAATGAATATTGGTCTGAAGGACTTAGCATGACACAATGGCTCTGTTATCTTCATATTATAAAGAACTAAATTAAACATCTTTGATGATGAAATATACTCTAGGATTCTGGCACTTGGTATTTTTACTTTAATCAATCCCAGCAGACATATCTTACTATACTAGATCAAGCAAATTGCACTTTTGATTTAGTTTGGATCTAGTGAGACTGAATAAACTACATTTTTTCCCCTCACTGTAAGGCTGATAATGAGCAAATGGATAACCAGATGGCATAATTTCTGTAAATTTTCCAAGACACATTCTGTAACATGTAAAAAGACACATTTATAAAGTGTCCTATCTTTTGGAATATATCTCGATTCATTGAAGTAAAAATTGGCACAGAAGCTACTGTTTTTCCACATTACTGTTGACTCTCAAAACATATAAATGCCAAATCTCAGAATGAGAAATGGCACCTTTTAACTATAAATGCAACTAGTTTTGTCACATTTTCTTTTTCTGTTCTTCCTAATTACTTTATATCAGAAGGTTCTTAAGAAGACGTAGAAAAAAATACTAGATGCTTCAAGATGTATAAGTTTACAAATGGACATTGCGAACTTCAATCAAAATAAATTAATTCTAAACCAAACAATTATTTCAGGAGGAAATTCATGCTTCCACAGTAAGCCAGTACAAGGCATCTGAATGATTTAAAACCTTCATAAGGCAGTTGTCAGATTTCAGCAAAGCCTTGTCTACAAGGTGAATGTTTAGATTTGATAACATGTTCATAACATAGTAACATAGAACTGTTAGAATGGGTCCAGCGGAGGGCCACAAAGATGATTAGAGGGATGGAGCACCTCTCCTAGGAAGACAGACTGAGAGAGCTGGGGCTGTTCAGCCTGGAAAAGAGAAGGCTCTGGGGAGACCTTCTAGCAGCCTTCCAGTATCTGAAGGGAGCCTACAGGAGAGCAGGAGAGGGACTCTTTTGTCAGGAAGTGTAGTGATAGGACAAGGGGTAATGGTTTTAAACTGGAAGAGGGGAGATTTAGATTGGATATTAGGAAAAAATTCTTTCCTGTGAGGGTGGTGAGGCACTGGAACAGGCTGCCCAGGGAGGTTGTGGATGCCCCATCCCTGGAAGTACTTAAGGCTATGCTTGATAGGGCTTTGAGCAACCTGCTCTAGTGGGAGGTGTCCCTGCCCATGGCAGGGGGGTTGGAACTCGATGGTCTTCAAGGTCCTTTCCAACTCTAACCATGCTATGATTCTATGTATGTTATATACTTCCTGTAGTACAGAAAGCTTTTCTTCATGGTGTTTGCAAAGGTTTTCTTCAGGCAGATAACCATGACATTTTGTTGTTGTAGTTGCTGAAAAAGATTAATTTATTTGGATCTTTGCCATTTGCAAATCAGATCTCCTGAGCAGAATGGTGTGTCACTGGCAAATGGTGTCAGGAGTCTCCCTGGAAGCATCCTAGGAATATCTTCAGCTGGACCTGGTAAGACACCGTGAACTGCCATTCTAGTAATTTTTCATAATTCATTTGATTTGTGGTCTTACATGCACACTTCAGCATGTATACGATTTGTTTGCTATTGATTATCTATGTACAAAAGACTCACTGTCATGTGATGATTTCTGCACCTGTAGGAACATTGTCTTTGGACTGTTTACAGTATCTTACCTATGTACAGTGCGGTAAATCCTGTGCAAAGAGATGTCTAGGGTCGTGTCTAGGATGGCCGGTTCTCCACTCAGGCTGGAACTTGTAGCATATACGCCAACACACAGGTTATGTGTAACAGTTGGGTTAGAGCATGAGCTGCCTGAAGGAAACTCTAGAACCACCTGAAATTTCCATTTGGGGAGGTCTTCTAAAAATTTTCCAAGAGTTTTTTCTGCATCATTCTGCTGTGCACATACACAGGCACAGCATATGTTGTCTCAGACAATGACCAATCCTATCAACCCAGGGTACCCAGAAGTCCAGGACAGGGCAGCTCTGAGAACTGTGGGTTTATCTGTGTGTGCATACGTTTACTGTGTAATTTAAATAAGAGGTGAGCAAAAGAGAGTATAACCAGCTTTCAGACATTTGCAATTTCTGCTCAGCTTTTTATTGCCAAATGGAGGAGGAGAGATGAAGTGAGAATACCCCTTTTCTTTGAATTGTCCATTCTCTAAGCTTGATCTTCAGCTGATGGCCTCTTCCGTATCTAAGCTCCTCTATCAGCTGAGATCCTATTATGATACAGTGATACAAATATCAGGATATATAGCTAGAAGAAAGATACCTTCTTACTTTCTCTGCTTTAGCATCAGCTGAGCGGTAGGTTGACACCAGAACCAGAGAACAGTGGGGAGAATAGGAATATTTTTGTAAGCCAGGTGATTCAATACGCAGCTGAAAGTCCTGTCTCATTGTGACACATACCACAAGGTATCTTCAGGAGAAGTGGTGAGTAAACACACTGAATCTGTAATGTAGTCTCTGACAATAAAACTTGTATGCATGCTGAGTTGCTAGATAGCTACGCTAGATAACTCATTGTGTGTCAATGCGGTGCAGACAGCTGCCTGTTTTTCTGTCCACATTCAAAGGCAGCTGGACACGTCAGTGCCACTGTACATCAGCTACCATATGTGGGGGCTGTGTCTGCAAACACAATTATTTTTTACACTGGAGCTTGACGGATCCAGGCAGGATACCTGGAAGAAGTTGTGCCAATCTGCACTTGTCCCTGTACACAAAGACTGAGCACGCTTATCATGCAGGATTTAGTTCCTTAATAACACACTTTGCTGTAGGAAACTCAGCACCCAAGACAGTCACTGGAAATCTAGTCAATAGCACCAGTGGAGTTTGGGGAGATATGCAGCTCATCTCAAAGCAGTCACATACGTTTGGCCAACTGCTCTGTTTTCTAGACCCCTTTGACTGTACTGGTTTTGTGTCCACTGACTTAGAAATCTGCCTTAAAATAAGACACCCACTTTTAGGTGCACAGAACTGGAACAAAATAACACTTGTGTACTTTATTTTCTGGCAATTTTCTTCAATGTTTTTGAAGACAAATCAGTTTAAGCATTCAACAACCAATAGTCATCTCTTTTACACCCTAATCACAATAGATAGTTTTTCAAGCTTTATCTACAAAAAAAAATATTCTGCATTGATTTGGATGGTTTTCTTCTCTAAATCCCCTAGAAGAAATCTAGACACTTGACTAAATACAGAAGAGGACAATTCTGTATTGCTTTCTTTACACATTATTTTTTTTCAAGTAGAGTGAAACTTTTTTATAAAAATATTTCACTTTCTATTTCAATTGCTGCTGCAATGTTATGCCTTTTCTTTTTCCCAGCAGAGGGTGGGAAAAGAAAATGTTAAGAATTCCTTGTGGTCATTTTTCATTTAAACTATAAGCTTTCCACTAAAGAAAAATCTTTTTCTTTATAGAAAGGTCATCACAATCTAGGAGCTATGAACTGTAAAGTTCCATGCGTAGTAAAGGCTATAAATATATTTTAAACTTTGCTTGAACTACTGATAATTATTCTTTAGTTTTTTGAATCAGTACTTTAGTTTTAAATCAGTACTGAACCGGTCTGATAGTCCAACTCACTGTGAGAACTCCTTTATGATACAGCATTCTGCAAAATAACAGAGTTGCTTGGTCAGATCTACAGGAACAGGAAATCCAGCAGGATGGCAAGGTGTCTTGGAAATAACACTCCAAACAGAAGCGGTCTCAGTGTGAGAAAGCATGCAATACTTTCTCAGCATAACAAATCTGGTTGGAGTAAGACTTAAGATGATATAAGTTAAACTTACCTAAGTCTCTACTAACCTCTGTAATGTATACTTTTCTGGTTTTTGGTGGATTTTCTCTGACCTGCACAGTTGTAAATGGTCAATAAAGGGGCAGTTCCCTGCACAAGATTCCTTTTTTTTTTTTTTTTTTTGGCCAATTCAACAGAAACCTATTCCCAGAACTGTCAAATTTCAGCATTATGCACAATGCATACACATTTCTCTCATACTGCCCAACTTCAGGGTTTGCAGGTAATGCTTTTCCAGTTCAGTTATAATTTCTCTCCCACTTCAGACATAGTAGATTGACCTACTGAGAAATTTAATCTAATGCATGGAGGAGCGTATGTGCAGCATATAGGAGAGAACACACTCTCCAGAGAGAATCTGGGCTCATGGCATGCCAACTTCCTACCATGTGATTTTACCTGCAGGAACCTCTGTATCATGCAGTTTGACCTGTGAATCACTCTTGTAACTTGACCTAATGTGCAGCGCTTCATGTACTTGATCAGAATGTACAATAACTGACTGATTTGTTGTACTGTTTTCTTCAACTTAGTTTGAATTCAGTTTTCTGTACTGTCTTCCAATATAAAAGACACAAAATTTTCTGCACCCATGGTAACACTTTGTCATTTCAGTGCACTTGGTTGATTTCTCACATGCTGAAAAGTTTGTTCTGCCTGAAAGTAAAACTGCAATGTAATCTTTGAATGTGACTTTCACTTATCTGCTCCTGGTATTGCCAGAACCCAGACTCCTTATCTGGTAAAACCAGAAGCATTTTAAAAGACTAGCAATTACAGAAGTGTAAATATTTTGATTTCATATCTGACGTTCGCATTCTTTCCTTGGTAGTATAATTTACCTTCTGGCTCAATAAAGTGAGGTCATCAAAAGCAGATATATTTCCTCATAAACCAGGTACCTACAGGATGTAATCTAACATTTCTTAAATTTCTTTTTGAAGAACTATGTAAACTAAAATTCTCTGGCTTCTTATGGCAGCATACTTTCCCCTCTCTTAATCCATTTTGATTCCTCCTCAAACCTTCTTGGTCTTTAGGATAGCTTTTAGTTCTGAACATCAAGTTCATCTAGATTTGTCTTTTAGTGAAATACAGATGTAATAGTAACATGTTACTTCTTGTTGATTGCCATCACATGTGTCTCCAAAGATTCATGTCATCACAGATATCCACAACAGCATCATCAATGACCCATTTGTATTGACAAAGCTCCCAATGTGGATGTTCATTAGATTTATTCTCCTGAATTATCAGACTGTAGGAAGAGTCTGCATGTGCCTCTGGACTGGTTTTGGCCTCTGTGGCCAAAGATATATCCTACAAAGCAAATACATCTGTTACCCTGCCAAGCAAAATCAGACCTTGTGGCCTAGAATTCAAACTAAGTTGAAGAAAACAGTATGACAAATCCGTCATTTTACATCCTGATCAAGTGCAAGAAACACTGCACATTGGGTCAAGTGACTGTGAAAAATCAGTCCAGTGGCATTGCCTTAGTTTTATTCCCCCCAGCCCCCACCACCGCCCCCCATTTCCCTTATACTAGAAAGCTGGTCACTGTGGGAATATACAACAATGAACACAGTCATGCTCTTTTAAAATCACCGTACACTCTAAATGTCACCTTGGCCACAGCTCAGACATATGTAATAAAAAAAATAGCAAGTACATTTTCTTGCTTCATTGCTTTTCCTGCTCAGCAGGATCCTCTTGGCTCAGGTGGATGTCCCCAGGAGCCCAGGACCCAGGGCCTCCATACAGGGATGCTTTACTGGGAGGTATCCCTCTCATGCCTTTGTACACAGCCTCCTCCTATTGTTCTGCACCGATGCCCCCTTAGCCTTTAGCAAAAAGCCCTCTGTTTATTGTAAAACTTCTGTTGAGTTTTATCTTATGATTCATCACTTGGAGGAGTGGAACCAGTCACCAGGTGAATCATTGCCTACATCCAAAAAGCACCCCCAGAAGAAATTTTCTTCCTTGAGCCATACGGATAATGTCATTTCACAAACACATTTTCTGGCACTGAAATCTGTCTTAAAATATCCCTACCATGCTGGGTCACTCACCTTTCTTTTAATCACTTTATTATTTTATTTTTTTTAAATCACTCCTGTTCCAGTTCACCAGTTTATGATAATTGAACTAGTTGTTGCACAGTTGAATTGTACATTTTTAAATTTAAAGCAATCCAGTAGGGTGGGGAATTTCAAAATTGATGTCAGCTTGTTATAGTAAGAGAAAGTATATGCTTATTCCATAGCTTGCCTAGACAAAGCTAGGTAGCTATCACTGAGTTTTTATTGTCTACTATGCCAGTATAACACATGCACTATTATCCATTTCTTTTCTATTCCACACTGAAAAGAGATCTTTTTTTTGAACAAAAGGAAACAATTAATTATAAACAAGTCAAAAAAGTAACAATGTAGAAATTAATAATTAATAATGTAGAAATCTCTCACTGTCCAGCTGATGTTTCCTGATTGCTTGAACCTATCTGACCAAGGAATATTAGATATTTTTGTTGGTCTCCTTCTGCAGCATAATTGTTAATTTTGAATGAGCAAAGGTTTCAAAAGATTCATGCCATTCTGTTTGTGTGATGAAGAGTTAACATTTAATTTCTAATAATGACTTTGATATCAGTATGGCATGGCTGAATTTATTTTCTCCATTTCTGAGGACAGCATTTCAGCTCTGTCCCCTATCTACCATTCACTATGTGCAACTAATTTCATGTCAGAGACAAGAATTACTCAACTGGAATAAGAACAGTTTACAATACTGGGACTAGCAAAGTTTTGGACAGTCATATATTCAGTTTTGATTTTTAATTTGATTGTTAATTGAAAACATTGTGTATTCTTTGCACAGCTGTGATATATTACCCTTTACTTTCAAATTTTATGGTATTTCTCTGCTAAGACCTGAAGTATTTTCAGAGAAGGATACCAATGAGGTAGTTTTAGTTGAGCAAAATTATATTATCTCCCTTGTTGTTTGCACAGACCTAAATAGGCTTTAGCTAATACTCTGGTAATGGGCAATCACTTGCATTTGATTTGGTTTGCATTCAGAATGTAAAGGTGGTTTAGGTGTTCTATATTTGGATAGATTGTATTAGATCATCTCAGTTCTATTTGTTCCTACACAATGAAAGTTTTACCTACTTTATCGGCTCATGATTCCTTTGGCTACATACAACCATGCAGGGAACGATCATATCTTGTGTGAAGATTTTATCCTGGCCAGGAAAAAGTTCTTCCTTTTCAATGTAACGACATAGCACAAAGATCAAATCAGACTTTTAAATACCCATCAACAATTTTTCACTTGATCAAACTCTGTTTTATGTCTGTTTAAATATGTATCTATTGTCCTATTACTTGTCTTGGGACACTGAGCAGTTGTTTTTCAAAACATTTCTTTTTGAGAATGTATTTCTTAGAAAACCTTCATAATTCCAAGGTTCTAAGCAGATCTTAATTAGTCCAACATATAGTAAAATAACCATTACAGAATCACAGAATTGTCAGAGTTGGAATGGACCTCTCGAGATCGGCTAGTCCAACTCCTCTGCTAAAGCAAGATTGCCTAGAGCAGGTTATTCAGGACCTGCATTTGACCCTGCTCTATTAATTACAACCCTCTGAGCTCTGTCACACCACCAGTTCTCAATCCACCTCACTGCCTCCTTATGTAGCCCACACCTCCTCAGTTTCCTAATGAGGACGTTATGAGACACAGTGTCAAAAGCCTTGCTGAAGTCAAGGTAGATGACATCTGCTGCTCTCCCCTCATCTAGCCATCCAGTTATAACATCATAGAAAGTTATCAGATTGGTCAAGCATGATTTACCTTTGGTAAACCTATGCTGACCACTTCCAATCATTTACTGTTCTTTAAGGTGTTTGGAGGTGACACTTAAAACAAGTCTTTCCATTACCTTCCAGGGGCAGAGGTCAGACTAATCAACCGGTAGTTTCCTGGGTCCTCCTTCTTGCCCTTTTTGTAGGCCAGAATGATATTTGCCTTTCTCCAGTCCTCAGGTACCTCTCCTGTTCTCCATGACCATTCAAAGATGACGGAGAGCAGCCCAGCAATAATATCTGCCAGTTCCCTCAGTATTCTTGGGTGCATCCCATCAGGGCCCATGGACTTATGGATGTCGTTTGGCTAAGTGGTCTCCAACTCATTCCTTCTCTATAAAAGGAAAATCTTCCTCTCTCTAGACTTCACCTCTTGTCTCCACAATCTGAGATTCATGAGGTACAGTTTTAGCAGTGAAGACCAAAGCAAAGAAGGTATTCAGTAGTCTGCCTTCTCTTACTTCCACCAGTAAGGCGTCCAACACATTCGTCAGTGTGCCTACATTTCCCCTAGTCTTCCTTTTTCTACTGATATATTGAAAAAGCTTCTTCTTGTTACCTTCAACCATAGTGAACAAGTACAGCTCTGCTTGACCTTTGGCCCTTCTAATTTTCCCTCTGCATAACTTTGCTACATCTTGGTACTCCTCATAAGTTACCATCCCTCTTTTCCAGAGACCATAGACTTCCCTTAGTATATGTTGGCTGAGATTCTTAAAACTGCTAGTTAAATCAAAGAAAGAAAACCAATCTGGATTTTCCCCCATACAGTAGTAATAATATTTTCAGTGATATTTTAAAAAATAATTATCAAGTGTGTTAAACCTAAGCAATACTCAGCTTGAAATGAAATGCAAAGATTTATTAACAGTGTTTACATATTTATGCTCATGACATTTAATTTGAATATTAAATATTAATCTGACTTTGACCTTCTTGATTTCTAGGAGATAAATACATGAGTTAGTCATCACTTCAGCATAGTCATCATTTCTTTAGACTCCTTCATTTCAGTGTAAATTTTATACTACAGTCACATTTGGGCAGACGTTAAAAGAACTATGACAATCAATTTGTAGATACTGGTAGCAAAAACGTAAGAACCTTTTACAATAAACTGCTGAATATTTTACAACTTAGGTAAAATATTCAGTTAACTTCTGACTGAAAGGCCAAGAATATAGCTTCTACCATAAGCGGGTTGTGCATTCCCGACAAGGCTTTTTCTATTACCCTGGAGAATCTTATTCTAGTGCATTAGAGTCCAATACTGGGCCGAGTCAGTAGTAACACTTACACTCTTACTGCAGAATAAAAAAAAATATCATTTTGAAATCACTTACAGACTAGCCAAACACATTTGCTTATACCACGAAGGGTACTTCTTGGTTTTGTGACACCAATGGCAAAAGGGCATTGTTAAGGCTGGAGGTATCTTCATAAGAATTCTGTCACATGCTGTTTCCTTCCTTCTCCCTCTTTCTTGTAACCTAACAACTTATTATTTGGGGGTGTGGGGTGTTAATTATCTGACTAAATTCCACAGAGCATTTGCTTTTTAAAGATGCTTCACAAAAGCCACAGTTAAACTTTCTGTGTAGCTTTGCAAATCATTACACCCTAAGCAAACAGTATTCCTTTTACAGCACAGTACGTGCTGCCTTGGTTAAATTCCAATACTCGTAACTAAGGCCAGTTTTACTGGCTATTTGACTGTTACTCAGGGATGTAAGAAGGCGGCCTCCTGACATAAAATCTGTTACAAGTGTCCTTATAAGTGGAGGAACCTATCATAGCCAATGACAGACAAAATGAGTTACAGCTGCTTGAGTCCCTTTGGGCAGCAGCAACACCAGCTGCCAAGCTACAGACTGGTCGTGGTACCCATGTGACACGAGTATCTTCCAAGCACCGCCTCTCTAGCAAAACCAAGCTATGATGGTAAAAACATGTTTATTGAAATAGAATGGTAAGATTGTGCATGTCAAAAATCAAGTAATCACTTGTCTTGCAGTCTCCCGGAGGAGCCTGTGGCATCTCTCCATTTATTAATTCTGAAGTCTACTTTTTATCAATCCCTACTTGGTAAAGCACATGTTCACACTCTTGTTCTGTTTGGACCAGGGTAAATAAAGGTCTCCTTTTAGCTTGTAGAGGCAAAGCTATTTCAGCTTTTACGTAGCTAGCCTACGTGTCAGGAGCAGCCAAGATGTGGCTCACAGACTCCTGCATGAAATGCTTAAAACCATTGATCTGTACTCAGAGACATGGGCAAAACCAACATTTTTGTGAGTACTGTTACTTAAGCAGATTGTGTCCTTGCTACAGCTTCCATACAGTAATCTTTTAAATTTAAATCAGCAGGACTTGAGCAGATGTTGATTGTCAAGCACACACTGAACTGTTTTGCTAGGCTAGCTTGTGGAGTCAGGACACAGAGCTGAACTGTCAGAAGAAACTCCATAGCTCAGAACAACTGCTGAGGAAAGCAGCTGCTGCAGACAACATTTGTCATGATGTTTCAGTATTAGCATATTACAACAAGGCTTCAAATTAAAAACAATAATTAAAAAAAATCAACCAAAAAACCCCACTGGTATACATTAAACATATTAAGGGACTATGCTATAGGGTGTATAAATGCCAAATTAAATTCAACTGGAACTCAATACATTTCTGCAGTAGTATAGGTCTGTCAATCTCACTTAGGCATGACTGAAAAACAGATTTTTTTTCCAATCAGGTCAGAGCACTGAAAACGCAGAAACCAAATATACTTTATTTATAGTGTTCAGACAATTCCAGAATGCTTTCTCCTGTCTACTTTTTGTTGTTGTTCTTGTGTGGTTTGTTTCAGTTTTCTTGTGTTGTTGGGTTTTTTTTTACCTTTTTTTTATATGGAGATATCAATAAGTCATTATTATTGCAAATGTCTTACAGAACCCTGCTTACCTGAAAGACTCCATCAAATTAGAGTCTTGTTTTAGACTGAAGACATTTCACCCCAAGATTGTCCCTTCTGCCCTATCTACAGAAAAAGTCTCTTACGTGTTTGCTCTGTTGCTTTGTAATAAATAATGAGTAAAGGGCCACCTTACAACAGAGGGAAAATTTTGAAGGTTGAACAAGGAAGGACAGGCTGCAAGACAGGCTGCAAGAACAGATATTAATGAATCTATTCGGTTTCATGACAAGATCATGTTTGATCTTCAACCAAGCACAATAACCTCCAGTACTTTGATTAGTTAGTATTCACCATAGAAACTTCCTTTACTGCAGTTTTAAATCAAACTTACATCAAATCAGTTAAGCCAAATCTGACAAAATCTATTCTTAGATATTTTCTACAGAAAGAATGGCTGTTTTACGGGTAACACATATAGTTTTAATTATTTTATT
>VZRU01013368.1:118309-148893 GCA_013398155.1 Pedionomus torquatus
TTTTAAAGAAGCTGAATCCAGGTGTTAGCTCTGAAAACTTAGCTTAGTCAGGGTGTGATGATAAATCTTAAGAATTAATGCCATATCCCTATATACTGGAGCCTGATTGTGGTGGATTGGTCTTGGCTGTCTACCAGACACCCACCCAGCCAGGGCCTCGCTCCCCGTCCTCAGCAGAATGCGGGAGAAAAAACAGTGGAAAAGCCCAAGGGTCAAGATAATGACAGGGGCATCATTTATCAATTACCATTATAGGCAAAAAAGACCCGACTTTGGATAAGTTTATATATTTTTTTGTCAATTTTATATATTAAAAAATTGTATGTTGAGTGAAAAAGAGAAAACCTAAACACCTTACCCTCACCCCTTTTCCCAGGCTCACCTTCACTTCTTTCTCGTCTTCTCTGTGGCCAGTCTACGAAAACTCATCTCTGCCTCTCCTGCATCCTCATGCTGTTCCCGTGGGCTGCAGTCCTTCATGCTCCACCACGGGGTCTTCTCCAGGGCCTGAAGGAAAACACCTTCCTCACAGAGGTTTCTCAGGGAGCACCTGGAGCCCCTCCTGCTGTGCCCTGGGGGCTGGCAGGGCTGTTTCTCCGCCGCTCTCCCTCAGCCCCGGCTGCCGGGCAGCGCTTTGCCCTTTCTGGGCCGGGCTTTCCCCGCCGGTGGCTGAGGGGCTCAGCTGTGCCCTGCGCTGGGGCCCTTGGAGCCGCCGGCACGGGGCAGCCCCGCGCCCTCACCGCAGGGGCCCCTGGCAGCGCCCGCCGCCGGCAGCGGGGCATCCGCACCCGGCACATGAGCAACGTTGGTGTCTTCACGCAGAGACATATTTTATAGGTTTTAAATGTAACAGCACCTAAATGCTGCGCGAATTAAATTACAAATGCAAAACCTGCAGAACACATGTACCCAGTTAGCTACATCCAAACCCACGTCTGTGAGTAGAGAAATAAGAATCGTCACCTTTAGAACAGAAGTTTTATGTTGTTTTCCTGCTCTCCAAACATGCTGAATTAGGTTGCCGAGGCCACATCTTCCCCTGCTATGCTGCATCTTGTCACATGAGGGATCATAAACAACATAATGTTACTGAAAACGCCATCAATGTGATACAGTACACCAAAACAAGTATTTCAAATTACATATCTGCAGATAAGTGTAGGTCCCTTCCCACAAAGGTCTAATACTTACTGCCTCACTGGCTTCTGGGAAGGGGATAGTTTGGACTTCCCTCAGATACTCTGTTTTCTTTAGATGTTTCGCTTCTAAATCAATCCTCACACATGCATGGTTTTAAGAGCCTACAGAGATGTTATTAAGTCTTTCTGTTCTGGAGAGTAGTCTGTGGGGTTTTGTTACATCAAATTCAGAGTCTGTTGATTGCCGGGGTGGAAGAATCAAAAGTCTTGACTGCTGATGAGTGGGCTTCCTTAGGAGCTGATACACAAAATAGGTAGAAATCACACTGGAACTTCTGCTCTGCCACTACAGCAATGATCATGAATAAAATAAACTCTCTACCATGCATACCACTGAAACTCAATCATACTGTACAGAAAGGAGTAACCCCTTGTAACTCCCTCCAACAGGTGGGCAGTTATCTTCGTGCCAAAGCTTTTAAAAAACGGTCATGTCCCAGGTTTCACTATGTTGAAAAGTGTATTGACTATTCGTGAATTATACTAGCAAATCTCTACTTTTCTGGGAAGAGCCCAGGTCTACGTATTTACTTCATCTGAAAGGCAGTTAAGCCAAATTTCAATAATGCAGCAAAAAAAAGTGTTAGTTTGCAGGCTGCTACAGAATGTTTTGTCTAAAAAAATGGCCTGTGATGTTAAAAATATTTTAAAAGATACTTGATTAAATTCATTTTGCCAACATATTTATTGCAAGGAATTAAAACTGGAAATAATGCAATTGCATTAATTATACAGAAAATTTCTATTTTCTGTATGTAGTCCAATGGTCTTACTATTTACCCAAAACACTACAAATTATTTAATTGTTGGATGTCAGTAAAATAGGTACTATTAGTGGATGCAGGGGTTAAAACTAGTTCCCCCGTGTGCATTGATTATAGCCTCTAGATCCTACAACCAATGATTTACCTAAACATCTATACACAGATGTCATAGAAAAAATTGGTCTGTCAGTCTTAGACATTGATTTGCAGTTTCAGTGAGCTGGATAGGGATGAGAAAGGTTATATTACTTCACTAAAGCCTTTTGTCTTCACTCATCCAACTAAATTCCTTGTTCATAGTGTTCCTTCTAATTATATCTTGCTTTTTTACAACATGCTTTCTACAGGCCTAGCAAACAAATATTCGTCTGTGCACATTCACTCAGAGTGCTGCTGCAAAGATTTTTTTTCTTGAGCTATTACTTCTACATGTTAAAACTTCCTGGGGAACCATCCACTGATTTCTCTTCTATAGTCAATAAAGCTTCATCTCTATTCTTCCTAGCTTAGTGCCATCTCTTTGCCCATTTCCCTTTCATTCATAGGGAGGAATCCTTTTTCCAGTATGCCTGCCTTTTCAACCAAGCAAATTCCTACCTTTTACCATGCATGCCACTCTCCACTTTTGAATAGACCTCTCCTTCTACATATTTTTTTCAATAATTCTCTTTCATGTTATTTCCCAAAAACTCTTCTCATTTAAACAAGCAAATAGCAGGATAAAGACCCTTCAGGGGACTATACTTGGGATTGCCCAGGGAAATGGCCAGCAACTTCCCCTGAGATGCTATCTCCTCCCAGGGAATCTGCAGAAAACTGTAGAAACAGAGTGGAAGGACCTTGGAATTGTCAAGGCCGAGTAAACGGCAGCCTAAGTGAATAAAGAGCACACTGAAAGTACCTTTATTTGAAATGTGTTAAAGCCTAGCCAACGAGTTGCTGAAATTATGTTACACTAGCATGAAGTAACACTTGGGAGAAGAGAAAAGATGCAGACAATGATAAATTTAATCACCAAGTAGGAAGACCTGAAAGGGAAGAAGTATTTTGCTAGTTACTTCAGGAAATGAACAAATTTATCTATATTAGAAGTAAGTGTATGTTGTAAATAAATGATAAATTGAATTTAAATAACTTGTAAAAAAATAGTATATTGAAAAAGTGAGAATAACCTGAAAAAGGTACTAAGAACATGTGAGCTAAACTGGGGGATGATACATAGCATACAGGGAGAACAAGTTGAAGAAACACTTCAGAAAATTAATAATATAAAGTATCTGATGCAAATGAAATGCCAAAACCACACTTAAATCCTGGTTTTTAGGTTCCTTTAATCAGGAATTAAAGGAATCGGTCTACAAGGCTACTTAGTAATACTCTTTGGTCAAATATTGGATGAGTAGCATAAAAGGCTTATTGCTCTTATATTAAATACAGAGGAAATACTGAAATGCTTTGCAATTACTGTAGACTTACATTAACTCAGCTTTGTCCAGAATGCCATTGACAAAATGACCATAAATGTTAAACATAAATGAGTATACTATAGCAAATTCATGACAAATTTTAACATGCATCCAGTACTAGCCTTAAGTCCATCTATATCTGCAAGTGTTACCTTTCTGGTAAATGGGAATGCATGAAAGGAAACACCTTGAAATGCTGTGTTCTCTCATGATTCCATTATCTGCACGAAACAGTCATTCTTCAAGCCAGTGGCAACTTGAACAGGCTGGACTTTGAGTGTTAGTAAGACCAAGAACATGAGCAGTGAAGAAAAGTCAGCATGCTTTGCTTCAAAAGAAGTATTAAAACTGTAGCACAGTGGAATGACTGGAGATTGGAGAAATGAAACAAGAAGACATATACCTTCAATTTCTAGAGGGGAGGGGGAAAAGAAAGGGAGGGGGAGGGGGCGAGGATGAGAGGGAAGGGGAAACGAGGAGACAGGAGTGAGGGGAGGCAAGAGGAGCCAAGGAAGGGCCGGCTACTGAAAGGTATCAGGAATTTGGCTGTACCATAAAGACCTGTGGTGTTATTTGTAGAACTATCCCTTGAAATGAAGGATAGAAAGATAATCTATCAGCACACCAAAGCTCATGCAATACATGACTGCAATAATTAGGAACTTTAAAGAAGTCAACCTACATAATGTCGAGCTTAAAGCAGCAGGTTATGGTTTGAGTAGGATACAGGAAAAAATGAAAAACAAAATCTTGGAACTGTGGCTNGGGTTTTTTTTTTTGTGTTTTTTTTTTTTTTTTTTTTTTTTTGCTTTTACTGAACAACCACCAGTGCATGTTGATTGTTGCTTGTTTCCTGATGGAAATGTAATGCTTTTAATGTGGCCCTCAGTTTTCTGACTAAATATCAAAAATACCAATTTACATTTTGACAAAGAACAAGTACAAGAAAGGGAAAGAGACTGACAAGGACAAAAGCAGAGGCAGCTGAAGGAGCAAAAGTCTTAACAAATGTAACATGGTTTTCTTCATCTTCTATGGTTGTTTAAGTGTCATAAGTGTATAGCGCAAACAAGCCAAAGGTACTTTTGGCACCATTTGAATGCTTAAGCAATAACAAGGGTCTGCAAGAGTCTTTGAGTATGTCATTAACACTGCAGAATGATTAGGTGTAAAAAGGACACGTAGCACTAAGTCTCCACTAAATGGTGGCAATGGTGGCAATCATAAGTACTTGAAGACTCACCAACACTTTTTCTTGTACTGCCTTTCCTGCACTAATAGAGATAGTCAGCTATATTTTTCCCCATATGTGAGAAAAGTATTACAAGAAGCACTTAAGATTAGTGTAATTTACATAATACCTTCTATTTAAATTATTAGTGTTAACAGCTGAAACAAAAATAATCCACCAACATCCTGAAGCTCTCTGTAAAAGTAACATATAAATGAATATGAATGACAGAAGGTATATAATTTCCTGCATAAAGCAAAGTAAAATAAAAGCACTTTAATTTCCCATTCTAGTAATGAGAGCTCAAGCCAGATAATTGCATACCAATAAAATCAACACTAAGATGAAAATATTTTGGTCAAAGTGTAAGTCTGTTCTCTAAGCTAAACAGCAAATGAAAACACTATTATAACCCTAAGTTATTTTGAATTTACTGAACTACTCATTGCAGTCCTTCATTCCTCAAACATAAAGTCCTACTCCATCTAAAACGTATGTGTGCACCAAATTTAATCCAATAAAAATTCCTATGTCCCTAAATTTATGCATATTTCCTGGCACAGACATTATTAGTTCACAATTAGTACTGCATGTGGAAAATGTCACTCAATCTTTCTAGCACAGTATAGTCAAGCTATAACATCTTACAAGTGGAAGGAGAGAGCTTGTATTTTCTTACTCCCTTTGAAATTACTTCTGTTCAGCTTGCAAATACAGCTGCAATGTCTGAGAAGGAAACTTTTAAACATCTCAAAAAAACAACCCCAATATCACGCTCTTAAAAAAGTGGTTTTTTTGAAGTGAATGATTCTGAAATGTTTTACGTACTCTGTACAAGCTCAGATAATGACCCTTACTGAACACTTCATGGGAAAATTAAGGGGCTTATCTGCATCTCCTTGAACAAAGAGGAGGAAACTCCTGTCGGCTTTTAAAACCATTTTTCTGTTTAGGAGAAGAATAAAGCAAGTTTCAGTTTAGGTTTTCCATGGAGCATGGAGGACATGGGGACCATGTTGTCTCTATTTCTGATTCCTGTTTTTCCTTTGCATTCCAAGGACATTACTACTGTATACTATTCACCATCCACACCAACTTGGAGGCCAATAGGCTAGTTCATGATAATACGTTTAATGCACCTGTTTCTCAAGCTGAATATCACTACCACCATTTCTTTGCATGTAAAGTATTTAGAACATACATCTATAGTATTTTATACAAGGCCTATACATTACTATAGCTATACAAAATTATTCTGTGGTTTTATTGGATCATCTAGGGAAGCAACATTTACAATAAGGTAAATAACCAAGGAGTTTGACAAAAAAAATTGTATGTAAAAAAGTGCTCAAAAGGTCATGGGTGGCTAAGGCCCAGTTTAAGGCCTACTTCAGCTGAAAACTATGATTTCAACTCAATAGAATATAAAAATTTAAAATAGATATATTTATGAAACTTACTCTGACTCAGAAAATATGTCTATTTTAGCAAAATATGTCTATTTTAGCATAGTGCACAGATTATTTCTGTAAAGAGATGAAGCTGGGATTAACATTTTAATTTCAAACATTATTGAAGATAAAATATTTCAGAAACATGCTATGTAATCTTGATTTGTTTGGGGGAAAAGGAAAGCTCCAGTACCTTCCTTTATTTGAACTATTATTTTATTAATGCACATGTTATGGTATTATTATAAAATTATTAGTCATAGAGTTACATGAACTTTATGTTTAAAGAAGTGATGCATTTTTTATGGTATCTTCCTCAAAACAGTATCATTTGAACACACAGAGACTATTGTAAGAATTACAGTATGCATAAAATTAAGCTACTATCCATCATATCAGGGGTCCTACGGACAGTGGCTGACTTATGCTGTGTTAACTTTTAGTGACAATGTTGGGTGCCTGCATAAGGCAAGTGGAGACAGAATGTAGTCATTGGAGAACACCCCGTTTGTAGTCACTGCATATCAAGTCTGGGTGAATCTCACCTGTAGCTTGTTCTTTTTTATACAACTCCTGTGAAAAGAAAGATTTTTGGAGAAGATTAAAATGGTGAATAAAACATATTTTAAAGTTGAGTGTTCTTAATAAGAAAAAGGCTTATAAAGCATGTTGAAAGATGCCTGTTGAGATTTTGAGCATTATAATGATTTGACTGTAGAAACTAGTGTACATTTATTAAAGCACACAGAATTTTGAAGATATTGAGGATGCACAGTTAAACATTTCATAATACCTTCTTATTAAGCCTCAAAGAGCTAGAAATTCTATTCATCATAAATTTTACAGTCAAAAGAGCCCTGCAAAGTGTTACTAGTTTGCTGGTTTTAGACCAAGTAGGATGCAACATTCATTAGAACATTCTGAACACCTAGAGGGTGGACAATACTTAGTGACTTACAGTGAAACTCAGGAGCTAAGAAAATTTAGTTTTCAGTAGCATGTAGGAGAAAGAAGCAGTTATTCTTTAAAAATCTGAGACCAGAAACTTGGTGTAGTCAGATGAGGTAAGATTGCCCCATGCCCGTTAGTTTAGGAGGCCAGCAGTAGCAGATTCAGCAGCAGAAGCATGGCAGAAATGTACCTGTCAGCGGCAAAGACCAACAAGATTGAGAGGCTGGACCTGGAAATGCAGGCTCTGAGTGAAGTTATGTATGGTTAGAGTACTGGTGTTGAAAACATATATATTGAAAATTATGTGTATCTGGTATGTAATGATGCCAGGTGTCTGTAGAGCCAACCAAGGTCCTGAGAGACACTGATACTGTAGATATTCATGGATTGTTAGGGTAATTATCTAAATATCACAGAAACAAATGCATTTTATCAAGTGATTCCTGTTTTGATCCTGTTAGTTCTGACTTAAAACATGATTTGGGGGTTAAAAAAAAAATAAATCCATTCCTGTCTAAATGATATCCAAGAAGCTACTGTGTCCTTAGGTAAATTCCATTAATTTCTTAAATTCTCTATTCTTTCCTTTTTGAAGCCCAGGCTTAAAACTTATTGAGGGTTGGTTAGAAGAGGCCTAGCTAAAAACGTCAAATTGTAAAACAGAAAATTGGTTTATTTTACCTCAAACCAGGACACTGAAACGTGCTTACTTAAAGCTATGTGATATTCAGGAATAAATAATGAAAGGTAGGAAGGTAGGATAGCATTGATGGTTAATGAAGTGAAAAATTGTAAAGAAGTAAAACCCGACAGCATGGAGCAAATAAAAACTTATTTTGATCAAAGTTACTTTGGGGAAAAGTGATAGAAGCATTTTTATTTTGGTGGTTTTATGAGAGTTCTCCTCCAGAAGTTTCAAGGGTTGAAGATAAATATAGACTTCAATATTTTACTAGAGAGATTAATGATATTAGAAATTGAGACATTATTGATAATTATTTTCCCACTATATATTGGTGACAAAAAAAAGTGGTACAAATAGTTGTGTCTGGATATTCTTGATCTTCATAAGTAATTAAGTTCTTCGTGTTAAGTGTAATAAAAAAAAGTTTGTGGTGGTAATGTATCAGATGTATCAGACATGAGAAAGTTATAAATGAGCTTTACAAGGAGATATTGTTCACCTGGGTTTAGCAAAGGCTTTGACACCATTTCTCATAGCATTCTCCTTGAGAAACCAGCTGCTTATGGGTTGTACAGGCGTACTCTTCGCTGGGTGAAAAAGTGGCTGGATGACCAGGCCCAAAAAGCAGTGGGGAATGGAATTAAATCCAGTTTGTGGCCAGTCACAAGTGGTGCTCCCCAAGGCTTAGAACTGGGGACAGTTCTGTTTAATATCTTTATCAATGGTCTGGGTGAGAGGACCCAGAGAACACCTTCAGTATATTTGCAGAAAACACTATGTTACGTGGAAGTGTTGATTTTCCGGAGGGTAGTAAGGTTCTTGAGAGGGACCTGGCCAGGCTGAATTGAATCTATTCTATTCTATTCTATTCTATTCTATTCTATTCTATTCTATTCTATGCTATTCTATTCTATTCTATTTATTCTGTCTTTTAGGAAATAGTGATAATTTTTGATGTTATTATGACTTAAACCATTATGGAACAAATAGAGGCTTTAAGGAAAAAAAGATATACTGCTATTCAGTAATTGTATTGGTTGAAATGAAAGGAAAGAAAATTAGTAAGGGAGCTACATGACTTTCTGAATGACCTTGGCTATGCAATTAAAATAAATCTTAAAGGAAATAATTATTACAGAAATTGAGTCAAATGAAAAAGCCTTGATGTGTGTGTGATACGCATTAGCAAAACAGTATTAGATTGACCTTACAGCTTTCTTAGAGAAGATGGACTGTTTCACAGACATCTTATCCGTTAGAGCTTCCATGAAGTATTCAACATGACGATGACTAAGAAGTTATTTTTAAACAAGAAGAGGAATAGGATAAGTTTATAAAGGAGACAGGCAAAAAAGGCAAGATTGCAACAGGCTTTACTGAATGTGAGCATCTGTTCAGAGTGATGTTGTTAATGGAGCAATCTTGAGGAGGTAAGTAATAGAAAAGAGTGAAAATTCAACTATATTAATGCAATGTCATGTACTTAACAGCAAGGGGAAAATGTTTTGTTAAAAGATAACTATCCTCAGTTAATGTAAAGATCAAGAGCTGGATATATTAATTGACCACAGGGTGACTATCTGAAAATGCCATAAAAAAGTAAGATGTGATTCAAGAAAATCTAAGTCTAGTTATTCCTTTAGAACAAGAAAATATGAAGTTCATCGTAAGAAGTCACTAAGTTGCTTTAATCTATAATGTGTGTGATTCTTGTCACGTGCATGTTTCTGCAGGTTACACTTGAGAAATCAATGTGGGACACACTGATCTGCATAGGCCTAGCACTCTGCAAACAGAACAGACACACCACCCAGCAGGCTATCAAGGAGCAGCCTTTGTTTAACAAATGTAATACAATCCTAACAGAATGGTTCTGACTGTTCTTAATTAAAATAGCTCATTTTTCTACTTCATGCTTATCATTTCACCTTATTTACCAGTATACAGTTTTGGGCAAGAGATCAAATGGGTAAAAAATGTGAATTAAATAAGGATGAGAAATAAAAGATGATTTCTAACAAAAAGAGCAGTGATGGTTTTGAGCAAAACAGCAATAGCAGGATCAAGAGGCCTAAATACTTTTAAAATAGTGCTTGATAAGTTTATGAAAGGGATTATGTGACATGGTTGTCTATGATGGCAGGTGCTGCGTCCAGGCGGTTCGTCATAGGAACAAAGGAAACAGGATTAGGAAGAAATTATTGAAATAATCTTATCTGCACTTCTCAGATATGTGTCCTATGGTTAGGAGGTGTGGAGCAATGAAGCATTCTGTTCAGTCCAGCGGCAAGAAGAAATCAGCTGTAGTCAGCTTCATTCCCTTTGTATTATCCCTAGCTCTGCTGATTTGATTTGATGATTTGTTTGGATTTTGTCTGCCTTTAAGGACAAAGCTGACAAAACAGTTATTTCCAGGGTATTTAAGAAAAATATCAATAGATTAGCAAATACAGAGAACTGAGGGGTCAATATAACTGCAGCAGTAAGGCACCAGTGATATTTGCCTGCAGGTAGAAAAATAAGACGAAGCTGAAAAAAAAATTGAAATCCAAGAAACAGTAACTCTTCAGAGGTCTCATGCACCCTTAGGTTCCAAAATTAAGATTTCGTGGCTTAGAGGATGAATAATCTTTGTTGTCCCGTGCTGTCAAAATTTTATGTTTGAGTACTGCTACTGTTGATGTATCCTCTTTGCTCTAGTGTTTAAAAGACGCTTCTGGGCTGCAATACCAATCAGCAGTATTCTTTAGAAATGTCAATAGCTGGCATCTTAGCACTTCAAATCTATATCCCTTATAAATGGGGAGCACTTGACATTCATTCTGTACCACACAGCAATACTTAGATGGTGATAGTATAGAAAAGTGTGAAGAGAGAACAAATATAAACTTTGCATTTTAGAAAGTGCAGAAGGACTTCTGTCTGGAGTTTATAGTTTCTTAACCTAAAGGGAAAATAGTGTCAGGACAAAGCTCTGGACCTACTGAAACCTGGAGGAGCTTTGCTACTAAATTCAAAGTTTTAGTAATTAAGATGTATAGTTAAGAAAGTACTTGTTCTAGAGTTCGTACATCCAGAATATGAATTTTCCCACAGCCATGGACTTTAAGACAGGAAACAAAATGTAAGGATATTTTTTCATAACTATTTAGACTGTAAACTCTTTGGATTAAAGATCTGTTACTGTGTTTGTACCCTGAAACAGCAGATTCTGTCTTTTATTAGTTGCTTTAGTGTTATTGTATACTCTTGACTCAGAACATTAATGATACCGGTAATTAAAGAACTGCTCCCTATATTTAGTATCATATGGATATTGGTCAAGGCAATGTGGGTCCAACCTAGTAGTAATACTGCTAGTAATATAACAAAGCACAGTTTCTTGCCTCAGACCAAGTACATTGCTTAAAACAATGGAACATTCCCCTGCATCTGTTGATCAGAGTAATGAACCCCCCTTTGGTGAATTAGTTTCAGTCCTGGTTTCCGAGAGGGATGGGGTTAATTCTCCCCTGGCTCTAACAGGGGCACAGGTATTCCACCCCTGGCTACAATCGGCTACAGTCTGGGCTGCAGTCGGTAAGTGGTCAGTATCATCCTCCTTCATCTGTGTTACTTGTTCTATTTGTTGTTCTGTTAGGCAGGTTTTTTTGTCTCAGTCTTCGAGTGTTCCCTTTTTGTTCCAATTCTCTCCCCACCGCTGTGGGGTGTTAGAGCAAACAGGGCTGCCCCCTGGTTCTTTGTTGCCATCTGAGGCTAAGCCACGACAGTATCTAACATCCATTCCACATCTTCTACCTATATCAAAGCCACTCCATGAAACAACATTCTTAATGAAAACCCCATCAAAATACCAATAAGCTGTGGAATGAAAAAAACACACAAGAAAACCACCTCACAGTTCTTATAACAAAAAAAAATCTTCAGTAGTATCATTGTGCAAGGAATTTTACAAATACAACACACTCGCTACTACCATCATTACTGGATAAATCAGGGTATGTCCACATAACAGTTCAAAAGTTTAATCTATATGGAAATAATTAAACTATATGGAAATAGTTAAATTACATTAATACTAGCTAGATTGTGTATGGATTAGTTTGCCCACATCAGTATCCTGATAACACTGAAAGCAGTTCTGTCAGGTTTTGTGGATCTAGTCCGTCAAACAGTATCTCAAGTGATATATGCCTCCAAATAGTGTTGTTACTCTCAGGAGCTGTGCCCTCTGGGCTTACCTCATGAAGAGACTATGTCTTCTGCCACTCAGGCTTGTGTACTCAGAAGGACAGAGACACTGCTTAATGGCTTCATGCTCCCATCCCAAACTCCGGTCTCTGTCTCTGAGCAGTGTGGCTGCACACATTTGATATCGCTGTAGTTTAGCTTCACAATTTTTAGTCTCAGTTGCTTCAATGACTTTGTGATCCATCCTGAACTGATATACAGAGATATTTTCATTGGTATCCAAGCTACCTAAAGGCAATTTTCACAGTGTCTTCATAAACTAGAGGCCAGACTGCAGCAAGTTAAAAAAACAATTATTAGATTATCTCACTACAGTGGCCTTATACAACCATTTAAGACCAATGGTCTTAGAACAGTCTCACTGCTTAAATTGACCTTTCATGTCAACTCTTATCTTACTCTTATTTCTTCAGTAGCTTTTATTATCAGTTTTGATTTGCCTATCTTACACATTTTCACCTATTTGACATCCTTAGCAACATGTCTGAATGAACTGCATTTTAATGAACCATACCGGAAAATCCATTTGTCATCAGTTCTGCTGGTTTTGCTCACATCTATTATCAGTTAATATAATTAAAAGGACTAGCCCAAGAATGAAGTGCTGCTTAATGTAATGGTTACCCTGATGGTCCCTAAGGGATGAAGCTGAAACTAACACAGTGATTCCACAACATGGCCATCGCTAGAATTCAGTGAACCTGCCTCTTGTCTGATTCAACAAAATAGACTTGGCTGTAGCAGAAGCTGAAATGGGTGGATTCATCAATTATTTCATTGTTGCACTGATGGAAATAAAGAAGGATGTGGATCTGTTGCGAGAGGGTCTAGAGGAGGGCTATGAAGATGATCAGAGGGCCGACGCACCTCTCCTATGAGGATAAACTGAGAGAGCCCAGAGAAGAGAAGGCTCCAGGAGGACCTTATAGCAGCTTTCCAGAATCCAAAAGGGGCCTACAACAACACTGGAGAGGGACATTTTACAAAGATAGGACAAAGGGTAATGGTTTCAAACTCGAGGAGGGTAGATTCAGATTAGAATCAGAACATCAGAAAAAAGTTTCTTACTTTGAGGGTAGTGAGATACTGGAAACGGTTGCCCAGGGAAATTGTGGATGTCCCTTCCTTGGAATTGTTCAAGGTCAGGCTGAATGGGACTTTGAGCAACTTGGACTAGTGGGAGGTATCCCTGCCCATGGCAGGGGCATTAGAACTAGACAATCTTTAAGGCCCCTTCCAACTTAAACTGTTCTATGATTCTATGATTCTTTATTAAAGGATTTGGGTGAAGGCATCAATGTTAAGATGCCACAATCAATTTAATAGATCACCCTCATAACTTTGATTATAGCTCCTGTTCTCAGATGTTACCCTTAAATCCACAAGAACAAAGCATTAATGTTCAGGGCCCCTAAATGTATTTTTAAGTTTCTCTAAACTCCATTCATCAGCTTGTGGGTACAGATCATGCAAAATATAAAATGCAGATTGACAGAAGGACACAAGAAGTAGCATATATGGGGAAAGATATAGACAGTCTAAGGAAAAAACAAAAAATGTTAATGGAATGAGGTGGGTAATGAAAGTAGATCAAGAGTAATTATTAAATGCTACAAGGAATATAGCATACTCATGAAGGTAGAATTTCATGTCAGAGATGAAATTTTGAGGATTAACCCCTGTGACTGTTAGCAGAACTAAGTTCCAATTTTCTCACAGCATGCATATGAGCTACTGTTCATTTCAAAGCAAAAGTTCAGCTAAATGTTGCTAGTATTTTGAAGAAGAGAGGGCTCTTACTTCAGAAACTGAGCATCGTTCTAATAAAACATGCCTAATAGTAAAACTTATTAATAGATTAAATTTTGAAAGATTTGTTTAGGGTTAGTGACTCAGACACGTGAAATACGCATGTTTAAAAGGCCCCAATTTACTAAATTAAGTACAAATCACATGTTCATAATTTTGTTTTAATGGTGCAGGTTTTTCTTCAGAGTGCACTAATATAAGTGGACTATATAGTGGACCTACTAGATTGTTGGTCCTTGGGAATATTGCTTCTGCAATCTTAGCTTTGCTGGAGGGTTGAAGCTAGGATCTCAGATTATCTAAACAGGCTGCCAGCATGGCTCTTTATGATAGCTCTTATGCAAGTTTTGTTTCTGCCATTGTCAGTACCCTTTGAAGAGAAGGTATGACAAGTTCTTTTTGAATTTCCTCTGTAGCATAATGCTTTTCATGGATTCCAGGTAACAGAGCTGTCTGCCAGGAGTTCCAGGAGTGATATTTGACTTGGTTACTTCCCAAACTAGTTAGTAGCTAGCTAGAAATAGAGACAGCCAGCATCTCAAAGTCAGATTAAGGCAATTTCTCTCATAGGTGATGGTGGTATGTCTTGGTCTACAGCTAAGTAGAAAGAAGAGGCAGAGAGGAGCTGGTGTGGACTGACCACAGCTTCCCATTCCCTGTCCTCTTGTGCCTTGGCCCCAGGTTGAGGAGTCAGGGATGAACAAGTGAAGTTGAACAGCTGAACCTGTTAAAAAAAAGAAGGTAAGGGGAAGAAGATGCTTTAGTTTGGTTTTTGTTAGTTTTTTTTTTTGTTTTCCCTCTCACTATCCAGCTCTATTTTACTTGCAGATAGTTCAAATTAATTTTCCCCACAGGATGGTTTTTTTCCCCCGTGACAGTAACTGGTTAGTGTCTTTGTCTTTATCTTGACCCTTGAGCTTTTCCATAATATTTTCTCCCCCTGTCCCACTTGAGGAGGGGGAGTAGACAGCAGCTAGGTGGGCATGTGACAGCCAGCCAAGGCCAACTTTCCACAAGGATTTATTTTATTCAGGCTTGTTGCAGTGTGTAAGGTGCAGGATGATGGAAAACTTTTTGTCTAAAAAGTATTGTGTTCATAAACTGGAAAAAAAATTGGTACATTTTTCCATAGCAGTCCCCTTCTTTTCTGTCTTTCTTTTCCTGTTAGATTAGCACTGTCTAAAGTGACATATAACAGATAAAATTGAAAGCCTACAAGTTTATCTTTGATATAACACTAACATTATGGAGTAAGGTAGAGTTTCTCCCTGAAAAAGAGGTAGCTATAGGAGGCATTGCCCTTATTTTTGTGTTCTCAGTATAAAGCTGGAACATCCTCAATTAGATGTACAGTCTACGAGTATGAATGGATTTTTTATACAGAGTCTGTTGCTTAAAGTTATTGCCATCTGCTAGCTGTAACCTTGCAAAGAGACAGTTGGGCTTGCACTGGCCAAAGAAGTTATATATTCAAGGACCTTGTATATTTTACCTCTCTACAAGGATGTCAGGCATCTTTCAAATCATACTTTAAGGAGATCAGAATTGGGTTTGTGAATTAGTATCATTTTAGCTGATCTAAAGGTGAATCTGTAAGCCAAGGCAGATCAAACTTAATTGACCTTAGCTTTTGTACTACCTTTCCTGAGAGGCAAGTTCTGCAATCCAGCACCCAATTTGCTACAGAGCTGAAAGGAACTTTACTGTGTAGGTACTTAAGCACTCTATAAGGACAGGGTAATAAACCATGCTGCTGGAATTAATTGAAGGTGGGCATCTGGATATGCACCAGTCTCTGAAGAAGGTTTCTGATTTTATCTGTCAGGAATTACCCAACTCATCTCAGAGCAGAATAACAATTTCCTCTTGGCTGGTGAAGAAATACCCTATAAAATGACTAATGGTCTATTTAATTGTCCTATCGAAAAGAGCATGGTTGTGACTAATGTGCAAAATAAACCAACTTTGGAAGCCTCATACAGTACTTGCTATCCTTAAAGTAATGATGCATGATGATGAGATCTGTACTTGATCCTAACTACTCTCTGTCATTCGTGTCAAAGTTTTCTTCTCAAGAAATTAAATGCTCTTGGAAGAGTTTTCAGAACATGAATGAGATTGACTCTTTCAATACAAATCACCGATTTTGCACTGAATCATGGAGTTATTTGTTTGAGTCTTAAATACTATCATTTCCCAATGTGTCAGCAGTGAGGAAAATGTAGCTGTGGAATGACATATTTAATTCCAACATTAAAAAGCCTAAGGTAAATAGTAACTCTTTGTTTATGTTTCAATGGTGCATAAAATTGCAGAGTTCAGATGTTTTTGGTTTCCTGTACTTGTTCGTGTATCTGTTAAAATCAGTCTCAGCTAATGGAGAAATATATAGCTTAGCTGTCAGTTTAAATTCAGCCCATTGATTGGAGACTGTTTAATGCAAAACAGTAAGCACATTGCTGGCAGTATGTGTGAAAGTGCAGAATCAGGCTACAGGGCAAAAGAAACTGAAAGTTATTTCTGCCTGCTGTATGTCTGGCATCCTAAGAGTATGTAAGTTAAGAAGCAGTTTTCAGGAACTACATTGCCAAAATTAAAACTAATTGATGCTTTTATTAGCAGCCTTATTAGTCAGTCTGTTCTTTTAGGTCCTAATTTAAGGAAACTTTAAAAGGTATGCTAAAATTTAATACAAGAATATTTATAATTGAGTAAGATGTAGGCATTTAGTTGGGTGCTTGCTGCTTTTCTCTATATCTGCTAAAATCAGGAGCAGGACCTGCAGTACAGGGAAGACATATGACATTGAAATCCATCCTCTGTGTTCCCTGTGAGCTAAAGTTCACATGCAGGGTTTTACAGCTCTTAGGGAGCCTGAATTCAAATTAAACACTTGAAGGAGAAAGAACAAAATAGTCCGGTATCAAGAAATATGGTAAGTAAATGTAAGTTACCACAATGTTCAAAAACATACACTGTTATCTACAAAAAAATTCTTCATTTCCCAGAATTACACCTGATTGTTTAAAAAAAAAAAAAGCCACAAACCAAACAAAACCCCCTCAAACAACAAAAATCATGAATGTGCTTACGGTACAATTTTAGATATTGGAAAACATCAAGCGAAAACATAATTTGTAATTAAACAACATAGTGAGCCATTTTTTGCACACACATTAAATTGTTTGAGGTATTTTGACTAGTTGCTATTTGTTCTAATAATTAGCAAATAGAGAAATAGATAGAAATTACATCTAATGAAACTGTTGGAGTCTCTTTTACGAGGTACAATATTCTGAATACACTTCCCCACGTACTCTTCAGGTATGAAAATACCTAGGCAATTTGGATGCTATTCTATCACCCCTAAGGACTTTGGTTAAAGTTCAGTTATGGCAACTGATAAGGCCATATCTGTTGTGTGTAGTAATAGCAGATTAATAGCCCTGGTGACATTAATCTATCACTTTTCATAGGTGTGAAACTGACTGAAAATCATTTTCAAAAAGAAGTAAATGGAAAAAAAAGTTTTATTTTAAATAAGATTCAAACATTTGCACTTTCAGTGTTGTTATGCAGTGCCATCAATGTCAGTGTTAACTGCAGAATATCAATCACCACCCTCAGAAGTGCCATATGCTGTAGTAGTTCTGAATATTTTGCTCATGGTTTGTGGTGTCTGAGGAAAAGGCTAAATTATAGAGGAGAACAAATCATGACTTTCATGGAAGAGCTCCAGTAATCAAATTCAGTTTAGCTAATGATATATCATTTCTTGCTTTCTGGCTTGGATTCTTTAAGCTTCTGACATTGGTTCCAGCAATTGGATTTCTTTTCTATTTATCTCTACCTCTTCTGTGATATATAGAAGCCTTCATTCAAACAGGTGGTACACAGTTTTCAATCTCTTTCCCTCCCACCTCCACCTACCTGCAGCCATCATCCCCATCAGATTTACAAGTTAAACCTTTAAACTTTCATGTAACATTTTTCCAGTCCTGACAGCTTTGTATAAATGGTCACAGAATATTAGCATCCAACCACAGCAGAGATGCAGTGCAACCATCACACAATGGCTTCTTTCATAACACTCCTAGCAAAATGCATGCTTTGGCCGTGAGGATCGTTAAGTCTCATTCAGAGAGCATGATTGTTGATTTCCCTTCAAACCATAAGACAATGGTCAGTCCTCAGAGAGCTTCTATCAAGGAGAGGAGGACAACAGGGGAGATCCCAAACCCTATAAAGAGAGTTGAAGAAGAGATGGAAGAATTTAGAGAGACTTTGCACAGTAAGGTAGGGCACATTTCTGGATTAATGGTCATAGGAAAAGCTTTGCAGTAGGGTTATTTCTTCTCTGTCCCAATTTTTTTTTGCCAGATGTATTTCCTCAAGGCTTCCAAATGCATTACAGTTGCACAGAAAGCTTGACCAACATATTCATCATCATTGATCAGACTGACTTTGAGGGTGTCCTTCAGGTGCTTCTGACAGTGATTTGAAACGAGTGCCACTTCCTGGCTGTCTAGTGTTTTTTATGGCTCCTTGTGAACATCAATAATATGAATTTCATTTTAATTCTTTTGTAAGGGATCTTATTTATAGAGCAATTTCTTGTGCAGTGTCTTGTCTCTATGAAATGATTACCAACTCAGGCAGCCGTTAAAGTTTACTGCTTAGGCCTTCCTTCAAGGTACAATATGGATATTACTTTCCGAAAGTAATTTAGACTACAAAGCACTAAGAAGGTGTTAACTCCTTGCAAGCTGCCCATCTATACAGGAATCTTGGATGATTTTATGAACTGATCTCACTTAATTCAACAGTCCAACAACTTTCCATTCTCCTACCTTTTCAAACATGTGGCTAACAACTCTGATCATTAAAATAGTGTCAAGTACTATTTAGCATTAACATTTTTGTGACCTAAACTATGAAGTTATGTTTTGCCAATATGGCAGAAGTTTTTTTTCCCAAACCCACAAACCAATGTTCATGCACAAAATTATGGGCCCTATAGATTTTCTGTCCTATTAATGGAATATTTTGCATTGGCCAACATTTTTCTGAAGCAGAGAAAATTTAGAATAAAGTAAAAATTATTTATGGAGGCAAGTAAATTAAATTGGGGAAATCTTGCTGATACTAACATGTGAATGTACATTTGCCCCTGATTGCAGAATACATTGATGGTTAGGGATGAGAGGAAAGAGAGGAAAGTAAGCCTTAGTGCTTTTCTTGGCAAATGTCAGACAGGAATACATTTAAAGGATGTTACCTTATATTCGTGGTTCTGACCAAATCAGAAAAGATAGAATGATGTGTGTGTGTGTCCCCGTCCCCATTTACGAAAAAGATAGGAGAGGAAGAAATTAAAGAAATTCGGGAGTTTAGAAAAAAAAAAATAAAATACTTTAATGAAAACATAAATAATAATGAAATNACCCCTGTTGGTCAGTTTTGGGTCACCTGTCCTGTCTGCTCCTCCTTGCAGGTGGGACCCCTTTACGCTTGTCCGCTTCTGACCCTCTAACGGGGCAAATAACGAAATTCCCTGACCTTGGTTGTTCTAGCAATGAGTATAAGCAAGGGCCTCTCTGCATACCATTCCTTGGGATAATCAGGTCTTCTCACTGTGAAATGAAACAGTTCTGAACAACGTGCTGCTAATTTCAGAGTTTAGTTGGTTAGAAGAGGGCCATCTAAGAAAGCAAAATTGTAAAACAGTTGAAAATTGGTTTACCTCAAACCAGGACACTTATGGAGAACAACTAATGTTATCAAGAACAAGTGAAGAATATGTCATATGCTTGGGAACAAGGTCCAACTTTAACACATTTGCATGTAACCTGCTCACGAACAATACAAGAAGGGCTGATGTTTGTGTTTCTGTAGGAAAAAACGCTATCTATGTAAGATCTTGAAACTCTGCATGCTTCTTTCCTGGTGTCTATTTCAAAGCTTTTTACCTAAACAAGTGAAGGATTCTTTTTTCTCATTGTCCTTGTGTTTCCTTATATCTTTATGCATGCTTTGCAAAATAGTCAGTGGGTAATGGATACAGCTCCTGAGTTTTTCAGGATTTTTGAGAGGTGGTTTATAATCTGCCTTGTATCTGTTATAGACCTGCAGGTAAATTACTTTCAAGTCCCCTATGTGCTGCTGGCATGGTATAAAGGAAGATGTGTAAATAGTCTCTTGAAAAAATAATAAGCTTGAGGGAAACTTCTGACCAACTGTATAAAACAGTTTTCAAAATATGAAAGCCTCTCAAAGCCAGTGAGTTTTTTTAAGTCACAAATGGTTCTGATAATGCAATGTCAAATTCAGTCCCCAGGAAACACACAAAAATCTGTAGTATTCTGTTAATTCCTTTCTTTTTACTATTGGACATGAAAACAAACCAAAATAAACCCACCATTTTACACATTTTACCTCTGATTGGTTTTGGTTTTTCTTCCAGTATAATTAGTTCAATCAATTAAGTAGAGGAGGGAGGTAAAGGCTTTCAGACACATTGTATTCAGTACCTTGTATCAACAAGATGTATTTATGACATATCTGACACTTTCCATGACAAGTCTCTTTCTATGGGATGGGTCAGTTGCCTTTTTGTTGCTTATTGCTATTGTTCTGACTAAAAGCTAAGATTGTAGATTTAATTTTTTTTTTTTCCCCTATTCTCAGATAGCTTGTTTTGTAGTGATGAGCCTCTATGTCAGCTTGCTACCACTCTGCCATTTTGTGACTTTCTTCCCTCCTGCTGACTGAAAAATGAGATTTAGGTAGTTTCTACTGTGCATATAAACAAGCGATTTACATTAATTTACATATAATTTCTGTGTTTGTAAACATTACATGAAAGTGTAGAAATGAATCCTTTTAAGATTGATTTTACATGATTTGCAGGGAAAAAAAAAACACACAACAAAACAAACAAACAAACAAAAAACCCCAACAGACTAAAAAGGGCACTAAAAAATAATCAAGGTTCAGTAGGGCAGGGCCAAGACGATATAATGAAGTTTTCCACAGAACATCAAAATTCTACCACATTGTGGTCCAAATTCTCATTTTCACTCAAAAAGTACCAGGTTTTGCCACCTTCATCATGGAAAGAATACTCTGCATCGAAGTTGTTGAAACTGCCCATAGTGCAAAATATTGCTTAATATGAACTCCAAAACTATAAAAAAACATTTGTATGACGATAGAGATTATAAAGTTTAAATGTGTTCTTGCATGCAAGAACTTCATGAGATTTGGGCATTTAACAAGGCTTCAATGTCAGGTAATGAGTATACTCATCATACAAATTCTTTTTATTGGGCATGTAATACATGATTTCTGGTTAGGTCACCTTCAGAGTATCTTGGACTGACTTTATAGTGGTAGATCTGAAACCATAGTGTAGCTTGTTTCCTTCCGCTGCCACCAAGATAATCTAAAGTGTAGTTTTCCTACAGGGAACTTAGTGTCATGGAGTTTTGCCATTTGCTGTGGTTTTTTGGTGAGTATAGTGACCTATAGTTTCCAATAGATCATTGTGTTCAGCTGTCAGGTTATCCAGAAGCATATATTTGCCTGAAAACATACTTAAAATACTTCTCTGGAAATTACCTGTTTAAGTAGTGAATAGAATAAAAGAAGCTTGTGTACTATATGAAAGACTTTTTATTAGAAAGGAATACTGAATTAAGTTACGATTTAATTCACAGGAAAGATAAAATGTTAAACTTGAAAAATTATAATAAAAAAAAAAGAAATTGGTGGAAAGTAGAGATCAAAAATGTTCTAGATTATTAAATTGTGATTTATTTCCTTTTAAGGACATCACTATAATACCTTTGGGAGGAGAGTGCATCTCAAAAACATTCTATTTTTAATGCATTCTCTAATTTTCTAATTATTAGTAGTCTGTTTTGTGGGAAAAAATATAAATACACAGACAGCAGCTGTTTGCAGCTCTCATTAAATGTTTACTGTCTTTCTGTACAATTTCTTGATAAGCATCGAAGATTGTATTGAGTTTCTGTGGCCAGGTTTTGGTAACAGGGAGTTACAGGGGTAGCTTCTCTGAGAAGATGCCAGAAGCTTCCTCTGTGTCTGATAAAGCCAATGCCAGCCAGCTCCCAGACAGACCTGCTGGCCAAGGCTGAGCCAGTTAGTGACAGTGGTAGCACCTCTGTGATAACAGAAAGGTAAAAAACTGCTGCACAATAAGAGAGGAGTGAGAATAAGTCAGAGAAACAACTCTACAGACACCAAGGTCAGTGAAGAAGGAAGAGGAGAAGGTACTCCAGCCACGGGAGCAGAGATTCCCCTGCAGCCCGTGGAGGTTCGCAGTGGAGCAGATATCCACACTGAAGCAGGTGTATGCACCTAAAGGAGGTTGTGACCCTGTGGACAGGAGCCCATGCTAGAGTGGGTCTTCTGGCAGGACTTTCTTGAAGCACCACACTCCGTGGAAAAGATCCACACAGGAACAGTTCATAAAGAATTGCAGCCCATGGGGAGGACCCATGCTGGAGAAGTTGATACAGGACTGTCACCTGTGGATGGAATCCCATGCTGGAGCAGGGGAAAAGTGTGAGGAGAAAGGAACAGCAGAGATAATGTGTGATAAACAGACCTCAACACCTATTCCCAGTCTCCCTGTGTTGTGTGGGGGAAGGAGATAGAGAATTAGAGAGTGAAGTTGGGCCTGGGAAGAAAGGAGGGGGTGGGGGGAAGGTATTTTAAGACTTGTTTTTATTTCTCATTCTTGTATTCTGACGTTTGATTGGCAATAAATTAAATTAATTTCCTGAAGTCAAGTCTGTTTTGCCTGTGATGATAATTGGTGAGTAATCTCCCTGTCCTTACCTCAACCCACAAGCCTTTTGTGATATTTTCTCTGCTCTGTCCTGTTGAAAAGGGGAGTGATAGAATGGCTTGGTGGGTACCTGGAGGCCATCCAAGGTCATGTCACCACAGACATCTTTTCCATTCTTTTGTAAAGCAAAATGAATTACAGTAGAGTAAGAGGTAATTCAGTAACCTGAATTTTGGCCTTTTTGAAACAATCAAGGTGAAAAGTAAGATCCAGAAAAATACACAAAAGTTTAGACAGAAATGCATTCCTGATTCTAGGAAAATTTCAATGTTTAATTGATGAATTGATAATGAAATACAAATATTCATAATCTTCTGAATCAAATTATGTGGTACTATGTATTTTAAGACAGAACTGAATTGCAGCTGAAAGTACATGGAGGTAGATTTTTTTTTCTTTAAACAAATTGACAATTTTTAGGATACTTTAACAATCTACATCTCAAAATGGTTGTTTGGAAATGTACAAATCTTTGCAGCCTAATTGTTCTTCCTTTGTATTTTACTTGCCTGACTTCTCTCACATGTTTTTCAAGAGAGTATTCAAAACATTGTAAGTATAAAACAAATATTGCTACTTTCTAAGGAAGAATTTTATGCTTATTGCAATAATATGATGTTTTCAGAACAAAAGCTTATCTTTCTGATATGATATATATGAATTAGTAATTTGTTTATTGCACATAGCAGTGGAGCAACTTAAGGATGATCCGTTCTAAAGCTTTCCCTTTGAAAAAGAAATGAAAGAGGATGGTGTGTTGCATCCGTTCCTCTCCTCCTTGCAAATGTCATGCCCATTATGACCTCCACCAAAAGATGGCAATCCAAGTCCACAAAAGATTTTGTTTTCTGTCTGGATGGTAGCATCTTGGATGTATACACATATTTCCTTTAATCACTTCTTTGTTTTGATCTCTTTTTGACCAGGCTTTCTTTTTGACCAGGCTTATTAATAGTCACTGTTGATAAAAATTTTCATCAGTGGATATGTTAGCAAATGATGGCAGTAATGAATTTGTTCAGCTTTGACTTCAGTACCACTTGATACTACCATAGAAATTTTTATAAATATGAAAAGGACACTCCTTATATTCTTGACAAAGTCAAGGATGACTCTGCTCTAAACAGATTTCTTCAGTCTCTCTCCCTCTGTTAAAGTTGCATCTGCCTTGTCCTTTAATCATCTCTAATGGAGTCTCTGGAGGAGATGCTCTGGGTGGAGGTGGAGGGAGTTGTTTAGGCAGACACATAAATATTGATTTACCTCAGCTAGAACAGGAGTGTGTGCTGAACAAGAGTGTCAGTCTGGTTCCTCTTAATTACCTTACTCTAGATTACCCATCTTCCTCTGCACTTTGGAGATTTGTCCTATTAGTAACCATTTCTGATAGACATTACAAATCACATGGCATTGTCTGTGTCTTCTTTCTCCTCCTCTTGTTTAGGCTTGACTATTTTTTCTAGCTATTGACTGCTATAGTAAATATTTTCTCCAAAACATTTTTCTCCTGGTATCAGTATGACTGGCCAGCAAAGCATCAGTTTTAATCTCGTTTGTCGTAACAATTGAACAAATATTGAACAAATATTGAATGCTGTTTCAGTCATGTTCTATGCCTCTAGTCTTCAAACTTCATTCTCATTCTTCTTTCTGTTTTTACCTTTACCTAGTTCTTATTAAATCAGGTATCTGGGAACATTCTGGTCAACTGTATAGAAATTGACACCCTAAAGGTATAAGTTGAGTTTATCTCCACTGCAATAAATGCCTAAAAACAGACACCACCATAAGCCTTCCCAAAACTCATTGGCATGTTATTATTCTTAACTATTTATGCCTTGTCTATTCCCTACCAACTCCCTGAAAAAGTCATACAATAATATGGTAGAAAGTTTTCCTGTGGTATGAATTATTGCATCGGGAAGTTAGGTTCAAACATATTTTTCCAAAATATAGTAGTATGTACCTTCTTTTCTCACTCAGTGGATGTTTTATTTATGCATACAAAATCCTACATATGTGAAAATATATAATATATTGAACTTCATTTTTGCATTCCTGAATCTTATTTTGTAGACCAAAATAATATGCAGATATTTCATATATTGCCTGAAATATAAATATTGAACACTCCTGGTTGTATTTTAATTCAAAAAGAGAAAAGATGTAATTTTTGGATAAAAATGTCATGCAATCTATGTTTAATGAAAATCTTCCTTTACTGATGTTTCAGTGAACTTATAAAATAAATTAACTCCGTTTTTTTTTTTTTTTAGATTGTATTTGTATTTTAATTTTGAGTCTTTTTTTTTTTTTCAATAAGTTCTTTCTTTAACAGTCTGAAACATTTAGTGTGTTCCAGTTTGAGATTTTGAGTTAGGTAAATGAAAGCCACAATTTTGACTGGCCTTAACATGTTTCAATTCACAGTGAATATACAGACCTTTATATCTGTGAATATCATATTTAACTGGCTAGTCCTAAGCCTACTTAACAAATTACTATAATGGTTAACTTTTTTTCTCTTTAGTACATGCTTTAATAGGAAGCCTAGAATATTTTTCAGAATACATGGACTAACAAATCTAAAACTGTAGCAATGAAAGTTTATATGGTTTACCCACAGCCCTGAGTTAACCTTGGTAACCTCCTTCCCAACAAAAGAGAACTGTCACCAGTTTAATACAATTCTTGTATAATGTTTAGCAGTGACCATCTTTCATTCCCACTGCCTGTCTCTGCACCACATAAACTCAGACTCTTAATAATGTCCTGAGTTTATAGTGCAACATTCTTTTCCCTTTCACATTGCAAGTGCTGTTCTGCACGTACAAACTGATCCTCCCATGAGAATCAGCTGTTTGATGAAGTCATTGTGAGTGAAAGTTTCATGATCTCACCTTCACCTCTTTGGGGTTTGTCATACAACCCATTTACACATGCAGCTCACCTTTGGTAACAGCAAAAGCTCTGTGCAGGGGAATATTACAAGTTCAATCCTCTCATCTCCTTGCTCTTTTACCAGTATCCTTTCTTTGTCCCTTCAGTTAGATAGCAATAGCCAATCTGTGTTCTGAGATACTACATCCTCCTCAGTTAATAACTCCAATCTCCATTTCTCTGTTTATCTCCAAGTCTCGTTGTCTGCCCTGATTCAGATCACCCTTACTGTCCCAATAATTTTGACTGTATTGAATGTAAATCAAAGGGTGTTTACAGAGTCTCAGTGGTAAGAGGATTTTTTCATTAGTTTTATATACTTATTGTAGTACCTAAACATAAAAATCGATAAATTTGAAGTCCAAATTGTGCTTGAGACTTGGTCATCCTCCACACAGAACATTTATCATGAATGAGAAATGAGTGGACATGCACATTTCCTCTGTATAGAGGTGATTTACTCTGTGACAAAGAAGGACCGATCTGCATTCTAGAGAAAGTATATGATTCCCAAACAGGAATTACGAAGCTCTTTGAGGAATGTCATTTTGATACTACTGTCAAAGAGGTCCAGAAGAGAAGTGTTAGGCATGGCAACAGGGAGATAATTTACTTGCATTTATTCAGGAGTAATTTATTTTCTTTACAAGAAGGAACTAAGACTCGTGTCATTACTTAAGAGCCTTCATCCACCAGCTGAGCATCTTGGAACTTGAAATGAATAATTAAAGAAGCCGGCAATACTGAAGGAAGAAGCATAGGAGAAAGAGGGAAGACGCTTAAACTTTAAAGTTAGACTTAGGGCTTTTTTTGGTTTTGTTTAAATGGACCAGTTTCATATCTCACATGGTCCATTTCTCAATTCCAGTCAGTTTAATAGATATTCAGCATTCAGTGAAAAACAATGAAAGCACAATGTTCACAAGTACATTACACAATACATGGTAAATCTTCACTTTGTTTTTCTCTATCCTACTCCAACATAGTTTCCAATTTCTCTGAAAATTTTGAATGTGATTTTAAGAAATCTGAGTTGAGTTACTAATATCCTTTCAAAACAGTCCCTCCATTGAACTTTGCTTCTAAGCAAAACTGCTCTTCAGTTGGGAAAAGAGCAAAAAAGAGAGGGAGGAAAAAAACATACCTTTAGCTTGTGGTCTCATTTGCAGGGTTTATGCATCAGGTTTAGACAACTCTTCTAATAGGTGTAACAATCAATGACAGTAACAATCATGATTACATCTGCAGATTCCACACAAAGGCTTTTGAAAAAGCTGCAATGTAGCAATAGTCTTCATAATTCCACTCTAAGAATGTGAAGAGAATAAAAATGAAAATTCTTGACACTGGAGAAAAATCTTACCTTATGATTACTGGCTGCAGCACTTCTAGTTCAAGGTTTTTCCTCTCAGGGTTTTTATACAATAAATTTGGGTCATTCCAAGTTGCAGCTCAGGCAATTTTCTAGTAAGAAGCATAGATTTGGATAAAAGAAATAAACATAAGAAGTCGTATCACAAAGGCAATGTGGCACTGATGTTCTTCCCCTGGTATAGAGTCATAAATGCCAGAGCTATCAGATAAATTACCAGCAAAATCCAGCAAACAGATAACTAGATAAAATAATCTGACCAAAGTAAACAGTGCTAGCAAAAACTTTATGTAAAAGTTATAGCAGGTGAAATGAAAATAAGGCAGGTTGGAAAATCTGTCACAATGTCAGCTTTTGAATATTCCTTCCTTAGTACTATAAGTAGAAAATTTGTGGCATGACTAGTTTTCAATATTTTCTCTCATTCTCCTCTCTAGTTTCCTTTCACTTTTTCTTCTGGTATTATGGAATTTACAGAAAAAAATAAGCCTAAGTTACACACAAATCATAAAACCCAGAAAATATTATAAAATGTTATAAAATGGGATACTTTCTAAAGGATAGAAATAGAAATCAGCCTTTTTTAATAACCTATGTAGTTCACTGGTATACTACAAATGGGAACATGAAGGGGTTCATTTATTATAACTCTTTTTTCTTCTTCTGAAGCAGTGCAATGAACATTTTTCTCTTCACTTTGATTGTGTTCGGTATTAATTAAAATGTTTTGCATAGTTTCTCTTAGAAGTGACACTCAGAAAACTGGACAAAAGGCGCAGTGTCTGATAGTGAATAATGTCTTTGCAACCATCAAGGTGAGACAAAAGCAATATCAACTATAAATCATCATAATTAAATAAATTAACATGGAGAGATAATTTATTAAAACCGCTACTTCCTAACCAGACAGCTTATTCTGAGCCTGAAGTGTGTTCAGTCTTCATAGAATCATAGAATGGTTAGAGTTGGAAAGACCTTGAAGATCATCGTGTTCCAACTCCCCTGCCATGGGCAGGGACACCTCCCACTAGAGCAGGTTGCTCAAAGCCCTATCAAGCCTGGCCTTAAATACCTCCAGGGATGGGGCATCCACAACCTCCCTGGGTAGCCTGTTCCAGTGCCTCACCACCCTCACAGGAAAGAATATTTTTCTAATATCCAATCTAAATCTCCCCTCTGCCAGTTTAAAACCATTACCCCTTGTCCTATCACTCCACTTCCTGACAAAGAGTCCCTCTCCTGCTCTCCTGTAGGCTCCCTTCAGATACTGGAAGGTTGCTATAAGGTCTCCCCGGAGCCTTCTCTTTTCCAGGCTGAACAGCCCCAGCCCCCTCAGCCTGCCCTCATAGGAGAGGTGCTCCATCCCTCTAATCATCTTTGTGGCCTCCGTTAGACCCATTCTAACAGTTCTATGTCTTTTCATAGCTATACTGGAATCCATTTTACTGCTGGTAGAAACACAGAGTATGGATTTGAATCTGATCTTAGAATCTTTCTTCTTTTAGGGTCAAAATACCTCTCAGATTACTGCTCATAGTGCTATGGAAATTATCTATGAAATACTATAATTTTTAATGTGAATTGCATCTCCTCCCCAAAGCAGAACCAGTGCAGTGCTGTAACACTAGCTGAACGAGAACAGAAATAGCAAACAGCCCATTACGTGGCTGTTGTATGAGCAGCTTGTCTGACTGTCTTGGCATTCCTACGGAAACAAAGATGACTTTGAATTCAGTTTTAAACTGCACAGCATGTTAGGCTGTTGGATGTGGCATTTTTGACTGGACTGGAGTAGCATAGATATATGTTCTGCACAAAACCAAATTTGATTTCCTTTTCCTTTCAAAACTGAAGCTTTTTATGTGCTCATAAAGGGAAAGAATTAGAATAGAAATACAAGGTCCATGTGTGTGTGTCTCTGTGCATACATATATGTATGCACAGTAAAGTGAGTAACATAATTCTCCTTTTTGGCATTTGTGTGTCGAGCATGCATGCCTGGTGTTTGAGAATAAACAAAATTATACATAAAAAAATATAAGCTGTTAGAGTATCTCCAACTCCAAATCAGAATATAGAGTATATAGTAAATTTTTACCTTTAGTTTTTTGTTCTGTAACAAAAACAAAACTGTAGGTGGAACAAAATACATTTGTACTTCATAACTTTAGAAGGGTATTTGTGCACAGCAAGTAAGAGGAAAAATTCAGTCTTAAGGACTTGTATGCATTCTCATCAAAAGACATTTCATTTGTGGCTGTGTATTTTTACAGCATGTGTTTCTGTTCCAGATTAAAAAGGTGAAATATTTATTAGAGTATACAAGATTATAACAAATGGATTCTGCTCCACTTTGCAACAGAACTTCCAAATGCTGTAATTCTTTTTGAGGGAGAATTAATCACACTGTATCGCTTTTTCCCAGGAGCCAGAGTTTCTTGTAATCTCTGGAAAGCCAGACAGCTGAGAAACTGCAAGGCAGGGAGGAAGGGAGACAACGGCAGCTTCAGCTTCCAGGGCAATTGGTCTCCTGAGTACCTCGCCGAGCCAGCAACCCACTGCCTCCAAGAGGTGCACTGACAGGCAGCCTCACCCATGTCCAGTGCAACCCGTTCTGTCGGGGTCCATTCTCCAGCAGAGGGCTACTAAAGAGATAGGTGGCCTCACAGAAGTCTTTATTTTTCGCAAATGAGAAAATTCAGGAAAGGAAATGTTTCCTACAGAGTATTCCTTTCCTTAGTTTCTGGTCTCTTTGGTGTCTTGGCATATATATGCATATTCTCATACCGCTAGATTTCTACAAAATCCATCAATTGATTGAAGTTAAACTTTGAGATAACAATGTGACTTTGAGGGTAAATATAAATACCAAAAATTCTGTCTTTAATTTACAGAACTGGCCTAGCATTGTTTAAATATGCTTGGAATCTCATGAGGGAAATTAAATTAGTAAGGATTTCCTAGCATTTTAGTAATAAGAATATTGCTTTGAGTCCTTAATATGTTATAAGTATTAATAGTCACTGAAGCTAGAGATAATGATGTTCCAATTCTAAGACAAAATTCAATTCTAATTCTAATTCAATTCTATAGTTCCACTTCTAAGACAAAATCCAGTCTTGTCTACTCTGCTTTCCTGCATACTGGGAAAAAGTAGCCTGTACAAAGTGTCTCTTCAAGAGACAGAAGAAATGTTGGGAAGGATTTAGCTTTCTCATAGCAAGCGTAGAGAGGAAAGAGTGGGAATGACCTGTGTTGCTGGAAGTTCTGTAGGTGGGAGGGTGCTGCTTTTACCTCCCTGCACCATCATTCTGGGATCAAGATTTGAAATGCAGATTCTGCAGAGAAGGTGATTGAACAACCCATATGAGCTATATGGACTAACCTGACATTTTGCAGAACTGCTATCCTCAGATTACTGCTCCACACTTGAAACTGATGTCATTGCTATAATGACCCTACAGAATTACAAATAAGAAGCAAAGTCCATGTGGTCATGAATATGAAAAAAGATCAGATCATGAAGTTATTTCCTTTATAATGTGGCCTACTGTCCCAAAATGTTGTAGATTTTTTTTTTTTTTTTTTTT
>VZRU01013368.1:155275-220534 GCA_013398155.1 Pedionomus torquatus
AGAAAAAAGAAATTAACACAATTATTTGTTTAATGAACATCACAAAAAAACTATTAGCAAAAATAAATATGAAAAACCAATGGGAGCTATGAGGCTTTAAGTCTCCAGCCAGCAAAGGTCATGCATTTATGCCAATTTGGCAAATTTGGTGTTCCACCAAAGGAGTTTTTAATTCAGTGGCCCCTACAAGTCATTCCTGGTAGTTTTGCAAAGCCGTACAATTAAAAACTGCAGATTTGCCTTGCTCACTGCCATAGTTTAGTTTTTCAGTTTAACACAAATACTTTAAAAACATTTATATGAAAATGATGAATTCTACAAATATTTTTTCTCGGCTCTTAGCTAGTCTTCTGTTTCCCTTAACAAAACCAGCTGCTGAAATGTGAATACAATATAAATAGCTGAACTAATAAGTATGACAATACTTATTTTTTGGGGCCAGGAAGCATCATCTTATCTAATTTCATTGTATGAGGGGCTGTTGTGTGAGCCTCCCTGCTTAGTTAACAGGTACTAATTTGGATGCAATGGGTAATATTTAAAATGTCACTATTAATATTCACCAATTCATTGAAGTATGAAAGAAGGAAGTATGCTATACAAGCACTGGCTGAAATAACGATGCTGTTGAAGGGGGATGAATGCAGAAGGGATAAATGCAGAGGGACAGGCCTTCACAGAGATAGAATGATGACATGATTGATGTAACTCCTCTCCAGACATTGGACTCAGCCTTTATAAGTCTGAGACACTTGTCTAGACTGTAAAATACATCACCAGTAAAGTTCATCGGGGCCATGACTGAATTCTGCCATCAAACAGTACTGATATTTGTTGTTAGGTCTAAGGGCATTTTATAGTTCCCTGCTTTAACATTTACCCAGTGAACCTCCAGCTGAACATCTATATTACTAAACTTTACTGTGTGTCCAGATGAAACAAAGAATCACACGCTCATTTCTTTGGGCAGGTGAAATCCCACTGAAGCATATTTTGTCTTTAAGACAACACTCTCTTCTGCTCTGGAGATTTCTGAAGATGCATCAGTCAAGAAACTTGCCAAAACATTATTACTTTGAAAGGCTTTCTGAGCCAGCCAAGTAACTCTGACTGCATGCATGTGTATTTTAAAGAAAACACCTCAAAAACTGAACAATGTTGTGGTTGATCCACATTACTGCAGATGTTTGTCTAGTCTTCAAAGTGAGAAAGGTCTGCCTATAAACCTACTTCTTCTGTGATGAATCATTCCTGTCAACAGAAAGTATTTTTGTTACTATGTGTAGCTATGAAGTTGTCAGTTTTAGCCTCAAAAGTTACAGTGGTTACTCACAAGATATTTAAATGAAAGAACATGGCATACAGAGTCATTTCATTGCTACAGATTTTCACAGAATCACAGGATCACCTAGGTTGGAAGGGACCTTTTAAGATCATCTAGTCCAACCAGTGGGAAAAAAAAAAAAAACAAACAAAACAAACCCCAAAACCACACCACACCACCCAACACTAAGCCATATCCCTGAGCACCATGTCAACTTCTTTCTTGAATACCTCCAGGGATGGTGTCTCAACCACCTCCCTGGACAGCCCATTCCAATACCTGACAACACTTTCAGTAAAGAAATATTCTGTTTCTGTGGGGTTGGGAAATACTTCCTTTTTTGGGGAGTTGTAGACTGGAGGACTGCATAGAAATCTACTGTTCCAGTGATGGTTGGATGTCTCCAGGAAATCGTTATGGACAAAATCCATGACTGTACTTTCCACTTCTCAGTGCTTGCCCATCAGAGTTGGGTGGATTCTGTTAGCAAACTGAGAATTGTAGTTCATAAAAAGCTCAGAGGATGTTTTTAAAAGGCAGAAGATCAAGGGTAGAAGCCATCAGTCCTGTCATTACAACCACGGAAGTACTCAAACCTACAGAAAATTTCTTATTTGAACACATTTGTGGTTTAGATTTTTTTTTCTTAAGGTGAGTAATACTCCATAAAACAAGCAAATTGTGTCTTCTGCATATCTGTAGAGACAGTTGTTCAGAATGAATTTAGAAAGCCACAAATTATGATATATGTTTTAATGGCATTGTAGGGAAAACTAGACACAATTTAAAAGCTTTTGATTGATTTCTTAATAATTTATAAACTGGATTTATTTGTGAAAATCTTCTCTCCTAAACCTACAAAACAAAGTATGTATGTGTTAATAGCTGGTAATTATTACTGTCTTTCTCCTGTACATAATAAGTTAATTTACAGGGAAACATTATGGGGTTTTTTTGTTTGTTTTTTTTTTTTTTTACTTACCTTTCCAAATATTGCACCACATTTGTTTAACTCAACATTATCTCTGCATCTATAATCTAGTTTGCTCTTTAGAAGCCCATCTGAAGAGATAAGACCATTGAAAAATGTTATAGGAAGGTAGAAAGTGTCCCTAAGCATGGATGTCTAAATGCTTAAATACACCTGAAAAAACAGTAGCCTCCTGATAAGGTATAGAATATAATTTCTTTAGTTAGCTACATTATGTAGATCCTTCAACAGTTTTTGCCAAAGTACACAGCTGGCAATGATAGTGTGTTCCGTTCAAAAGGAAGATCCTCTTTCTAATTCTACACAAACACATGACATCTTCCTCAGCTGATTGTAGAAGAAAAATGTTGTAGGCTTTGTTACAACTCAGTTTCTTTGCAAAATCTTTTTTTTTTTTTTGTAATTAATTGAAATTTAATCTGTTTGCAATTATGATTGTTCTAGTTGTGATGGTCTTGTTGTTGAGAGACTGTGCCAACACTTCTGAGACCCTAGTTCTGTGACTTTCTGTGACTTTGTCACATGACTTTCTTTGTCATCCTGTGTGACTTTAGAAAAACAATTTTGGTCAATGTTTTCAAAAGTATCTACAACCTTTCCCTGAAGTCAGTGGAAAGTCAGACTCCTTTTCTACCTAATTACTGTTGTACTTTTGTCCACAATATTTTCTTTGTTCTGAGAATAAAACAGTATTAAAACAATAAAAATACAACATTTTTTTCCAGAAATTTCAGGATGTTTAAGTTGGCTGAAATGAATGCTACATTATCCATCACCTATGAAGGTAATTTTTACAGCATTTGGACCCTTTGGTGAATAATTAGAAGTGGGACAACTATTGTCATTATTTTTGAACTTTGGAAAAGTCCTTGTCTTATTGTAGCACTACATTCATTCTAGGGAGTTATCAGGTAGTTTACATGATTAGTAGTAATGTGGTTTGCTACATATGGTAGTACTAATGGTAGTAAAGTTTATGAGACAGGGATAAATAAAAGTAAATTTCGATTTGGAACCTAGGAAATAAACTCAAATACAAAAAGGGAGCATTCTATATGAAAAAGGTTCACAGGAAGGTGAAAAGCTCTCTGACATGCCTGCCCAAGGGACATGCAAGTTTGCTAGATCTTGCTTTTTTCACTGCCACCTTATACCTATTCTCAGCAGATGAATAGCTGCCAATGAATTAAATGCATGCCTTCTCTGGCACTAGGGGATGTGCCCCACTAACCTCTTTCCCACAAGGATTTTACTCTGAAGGCAAGTTGACAGGTAGAAGAGCTACTCTTCCTCACCTTCACAGAACAGCAAGGTGACATAGTGCCTTGCCCATCCAAACCATAATCTCCTAACCTGCAGAAATGTAGGCGTTGTGGGAAACAACCACCTGGTAAAGACCATGAAACGTGCATGATCATAATAATATTGTTTAAAAATATGTACTGTAACTTCTTGATTCTGTAACATTGTTTAGTTCTGTTCTTAAAAAAGTGGAAAAATGAGTGAAATTCAGAGTTCCTTATCCTGGAACAAGAAGTAGTAACGTATGCAGCCTGGAAATGCTCTGAAGGGAGCATGCTGTGCAAATTTCTGACTTAAAAATAAAAGATTTTAATTCTTGGACATGCACAGACCAGTGTTGCAGGTGCTAATAAAGTGTAGTGCAACATCAGAGGTAGCACTGGTCCATATACCTTAGTTTCTAGTGGCTACTGTGATGGAAGGAGGAAAATTGCCACAAAAAGGATGTGTGAAATCCTCAGATGAGACAACACAAATCGGTCTGTGCTTCTGTAATTGTTTGTATCAGTGTTGTATTTCAAGAACATATGTATTCAAACAAAATTTGCCTCTTTGTTATACACAGGGAGTGCAGTTTACTCATAATTCATCAAGGTATCTCCGATTTTATGTTTTACCTTCTGAAGGAGTTAAAATGTTCTAACTGTTTTAAACCCCTTTTCTCTCAGGGTGCTGCAGCATAAATTTTCACCATATAGTATAGTCATTGTTGCTAATTCAAATAAACAAAAAGTTTATTAGAGAAATAGAGAATTCAAGTAAGCATTCATTTTCTTCTTTATATTGCCTAGTGCAGTAGGGCCTTGACCCATTACTCATATCAATTACAGTAAAAATAACCAGTACTCAAACTCACTATAGTCATTCCAGTGTAGATCTACAATTCTAATCACGGGATGCAAGTAAAAGGCACTATCAGAGGTGTACATACGATTTTTAAAACTGAAAACAGCTGTAACAAAGATCCGACTCCTAGAAGTGTGTCCTGATGATGTGGCCTTCTGGTGTGTCCAAAGAGTGGAGCTGCCTGACCAATGTCACAGAGTGTATTTAGCCTATTATTGTCAGTAGGAGGACATGAGGAAAGACAGGGGCAGGGCTGGATTCTGCCTCCAAGCCAGGCAGCCCGGTGAATGTGTTCTGCATACATTCACAGGCTTCTAGGTTGACTGTACTGGGATTTATATTAAGCAGAGGCACTTTCTTGTAAAAAGGGAAGACCTTTCTAGCTCTAATTGTAATATGACCCTCCCCACTTCTTTTATGCTACACTGAAATTTTGCAAATTTGACAGGATCAACATGTTCTGTTTTTGTGACATGGCAGCTGAAATAAATAATTATCAGAATTCAGAGATTCAGGGCTAAAAATAGAAATATTCAAGGATAGAGAATTTGTATTTTATTGGATGTAGTCTATTGATTTCACTACCTAAATCTTGTTATCCAAAGCAATTGAATTTTTTGCTCACTATCTTAATGTCAGTTTTTCACCAATAATTTGTATCAGGGAAGGAGGAAACAGACTAATCTCTGAGATCTATGTTCAATCACTTATATTCATACATCAGTCATAAAAATCAGGTAACCCCATGCAATGATACCAAAGCAGCTTCAATACAAATTCAGGGAAAGTGTCCACACTCCATTACTTTTTCACCTCAGGAGCGCAGAAGTTGAATATCTGTGGAACAGCTGTGACCTATTAGATGCAGGGACATTCATTTACATACAAACATGTTAATTGGCCTGTGACAGCTGGCAATGAAGATGCTTTCCAAAACACACCTGTTTCTTCCATTATCCCCCAAAGGTATTTTTATTCCTTTTCAGTATTTTTATATATAAATCTATGACATATATGTTAAGTATTGTGCTCTGCTTTTACAAAAAACAAAACAAAAAAAAAAACAAAACAAAAAAAAACAAAACACAAAAAACAAAACCCCAGACATAATATTGAATCTGTTAGAAAAATATATGAAAATTACACTAGATGGTCAAATTTGTTTTCCCTATACGTTCCCTAAAAGTATTTGTTAAGCAGGTGCCTTTTAAAAAACTTCTAGCATTGTTATATAAAGTATTAATTGTATTTATAGCTTTGTTATACATAGGAACTTTGTGCCTTATTATTTTATAAATATTAAGTTGCTGATCCAATGTAACTTCAACATTTAAGTTCTGCTATAATTCATTCTGTTATTGAAAACATGGAAATGAGCTTTCTTATGCCTTAATCAGAAGTCTGTAGCTTTCATTTAATAGAACCCTTTGGAATGAGAAACACATAGCTGTTCTTTTCTTTGAAAGCAGAAGTTTATATTCCTCTCTTTCTTAAAATCTCTTTCAATTAAAAAAAAATAACACTTTTAATGAAGAAATCATGCTGTGGTTTTGTTGCTTTGTGAACCTTTACTTTGGCCAAACCTTGTCTTTGTTTAGGCCCAATTGGCCGAAGATGAGATGACAGATGCTCTCCCCCACCCTTTGCTCCAAGGAGAGAAGGAGGAAAGACAAAGAGATTTACAAGTTCAGAAGAAACTAAACAACTTTAATGAGAAATTAAGAGAAAATTAAAAGCAAAAATGAAAAAGATACCATATATACAAAACTGTATCAAGCTTTGTATACAATATATACAAAACTGTATCAAGCTATCAAAACCGGGGAGGGGGAGAAGGCCGGGGGGGAGGGAGGCCGAGGGATGGGACAAGACACATGATGAGACGGGGGAGGGACGGGGCACAGGTGGGACAGGATGGACTTCTGTGTATGTTACTTCTGGCACTTGTTCTTATTTTGCAAACTACATTCATTGCTACCTGCGTTCTGTCTTTGTCTTTCAGGAAGCACTTCTCAAGAGAAAGTCCATCAGGTACAGCTTTATAGTGAGGATGGCTATGGATTTTTATCTAAATGCTTCAGGTTGAACTTTTAAACATGAATATGACAACTAATTCTGTTGAAAGTGGTCAAAATAGTAATCTGAATAAAACTTCAAACATACTACTCATACCATAATATGATGTGCAACTGTTTTGTGAGTTCAAATAAAAAACCTGATGTATTCTGAAGGTACTCAATTCACCTGTATTGCATATAAGAAATAATGAAAAAAAATGTTGTTAGGCATTCAGCCTATTTAAAATGCACTTCACTGCTTGCATTATTTTTAAGTTAGATCAAAAGTCTTCTTGATCAATTTTACCTCACGGTAGTAAAGATTAGTATTGATCATATATATGTACTGCGTACTCAGTGTTTTAATATATATCTTGATCCACTGTCAAAACAAGGGAGAGTTTGGGTAGTTTTGACAGGTGAGCTATTCTTCCTAACCATCTATATTTTCAGGACATTCGCATTTTGGAAAATTAGGCATATAAACTGCAAGTGTTATTTAAACAGGTTTTTTTTTTTTCTCATAGAGTGGAATGCAGGGTGCTTAGCTATCATAGCAATTCAAACGGGAGTGCTAGCAGGAGTTAGGGGACATCACGTCACCGCTGAACATGGCACTGCTGAACAGGAACTGGGGAAGTCCCAGACTGGAGTCTGGAATGGATAGGAATTGGATTCAAACTCTGGAATCAGGAACACATGGACTGAGACCAAAGGTAGACAAACAAACAGGGTCCTCCTTGGATGTCAGCCACTGAAGAAAAAGGGCTGACCCTTTGCTCCCCCAGCTTTTACACTGAGCATGGGGCAGATGGGACGGAACAACCTGTTGGTCAGTTTTGGGTCACCTGTCTTGTCCGCTCCTCCCCACAGATGTGATCCCTCTACACTTTTCTGTTTCCAACCCTTTAACAAGGCAAATAACAAAAATTGCTGACCTTGGTTGTTACAGCAGTAAGTATAAGCAAGAGCCTCTCTGTATACCGCTTCTTGCATTTACTATAAACACAGATCTTACTAGTCTGAGAATGAACATTTTTCTGCACAATATGCTGTTAATTTCAGAGAATTAGAAGAGGCTTAGCTAAGAAGTTGTTACTGAACAGAAAGCTGGTTCTGTTCTGCCTCAAACAGGACAACCTTTACTTAGTTATGGGTATGGGAATTGTAAGGCTACAGCATCATGGCATTGGTACAGGCTTCACGTGCTGCACTTTATGCCGGGGAGAATTTCAAGGTAACATTTGCACAACAGTAAAATTGCAAACACATCAGAAAACAGAGTGGAATGAATGCAGGAAGGAGACCCTAATATCCCAGAGAGCAACAGACTGTCTTAGTATAAGGGAAAATGAGATTGTACTGTCAAAGACATCAGGAAAGGAATATCAAATGTGTTTTCTGGGCCTGGCAAGTGCTCATCAGATAATTAAATTGCCTGAGTGAAGTGAGTTTACAGAAATGTGCAAGTAACCAAGTAACCTTCAGTATTAGTCAGGTTTTCTTTTTCTTTTTTTTTTTTTTACTCTGTAATTTTTGCTCTGGACATCTTAGGTTGAATGGTTGTAGTCACTGCTAGGCAGAAAAAAAACAATTGTGTCTCATGTAACACCAAGTGAAGCCTGAGTGAAAAGCCTTGAGAAAACAGAAGGTAAAGTGAGTATCACTGATACAATGTGATGTTTTAGATCTTATGCTGAAACTGATGGAAAGGAAATACCTGCTCAGAAGGAAATTCAGAGTCTGTTGATTTTATTTTCCTCCTTTTGTAAGTGTATTACTTGAGTCAGTGAAAAGCAATACTAAGCTTCCAGTGTCTTCAGCTCTCACAATTTTTCTAGAAGCTTCCTGATGTTATGAGTTTATCTTAAATTCACAGGTACTGTGATGTAGAATAACCTTAACCTCTTTTTACTTTGTTTTGTTGGTTTTTTTTTTGTTTGTTTAATTCTTAATGAAAGCTTTTAGGCCTAATATCTAATATCAAAGGCAAAGTTTGACCCCAATGTGCACTGAATGCTGAGAATGAGAAATCATAAGGGAAAAGAAGAGGGAGGAAAAAAAAAAAAGCAGAAGAAAATCCCAAACTATATTACTCTATTAGTATCACGGGGCTTGTGAGACAATAAAAAAACTTTTGAGGCAACTGCCACTAATGTTGTCTGAACATCAGAGCCTGAATTCTTGCAATTTCTGTTAGAATTTATACGTGCAAGGTTCAGGATTCAAGAGGTAACTGTGGATCCTGCGTGTAGCCTGCTGTAATTTCATAATGCCCCCGTACCGGCGGCTGTCAGCATTACGTATGCTGGGCCTAGTCCTGGAGGTTCATAAGTATTCCGCTCAACACATTATTTCTGATTGGGTACAGAAATTGCATTTACATATTGATTGCATGTGGTAGTATTGCTGTTCCTAATCTATCTGTTGTTTTTGTTGACGGCTGTATCATTTTCTTTTTCAAGCAGAGATATTTTCCCCACAATGCTGTTTTATTTACAAATTTTATGATGAGTCTGTTTTATTGATCTCCTCTTTCATGTGGTCTCTTCATTGCCTTTGTTATCTTACAGTGAAAACACTGTAATATAATGAAACAACAGTAATAAATAATAAAAATTATTGCCTATAAAAGAAAGAAGGAATGACTAGAGCTTTGTAATTATGAATGCAGAAACTTTGTTTACAGATTTATCAATAGGTCTAAAATGTTGCTTCCTCCAAGGATCTGGATACCAGAGCCACCCTCTGCCTACCTCCCATGATACCCGCGTCCTGCAAAGCAGAACGATAAATGTATCCGTATTTCTTGCTTTTTCATCTGCCCTAGGTTCGGGTGCCCCGGGCCCAGAAAGGGCAAAAAGCAGCCAGGGCTGAGGGAAAGCGGCGGAGAAACAGCCCTGCCAGCCCCCAGGGCAGAGCAGGAGGAGGGCAGGAGGGGCTCCAGGCGCCCCCGTGAGAGACCCCGATGGAACAGGCTTTTCCCTGCAGCCCCTGGAAAGGGCCGGGGCTGGAGGAGCGTGAGGAGGCAGGTGCGCAGAGAGGAGCCGGTATGGACTGACCACCGCCCCCTGTGCCCCATCATCTTGTGCCTCGGCTCTCTCAGGGAGAAGAGGTCGAGGAGTCGGGGATGGGCAAGTGAAGTTGAACCTGTCAACAAAAAAGGAGGTAAGGGGAGGAAGATGTTTTAGTTGGTGCTGCTCGGGGGTGAAGGTAGAGGAGGTCAAGGAGTCGGATGTGAAGGTGTGCCTGGGCAGAAGGGTGGATGGGTGGAGGGAAAGTGTTTTAGGTTTTTTGTCTTTGTTTCTCACCATCCTTCTATGTTTTCAATGGACAATAAATTGATTTTGCCGAAGTTGAGTCTGTTTTGCCTGTGACAGAAATTGTTAAGTGTCCCTATTTTTATCTGGACCCATGAGCATCTCCATCTTCTTTAGTCCTCCTGTCCAGTTGAGGAGGGGGAGTGATAGAGTAGCTGGTTGGGCATGTGACAGCCAGCCAAAGTCAACCTAACACAGTTAGATTTCTCAGGATGATGGTGAGGATAATTCTTGTGAGAAGACAGGCAAAACATAAATAGGGTTTGAAATGTCAAAGACTTAAGGACTACAGCTTTTTAATAATTAAAATATTTTTTTCACAATTAAAATACGCTTTATCCTGTGAGTGTTGAGTTTCTCTGAATTGCTGTTAATGAGTTAGCAGTTAGTATTTCAAGAACTGAACGAAGACTAGAGTGTATAAATACACCTGAAATCTCTTTGGAGAGGAAAAACCACTCTTTTTGAGATATGCAACACAGCACCAGACACAGAATCTCTGGAAATGTAAAAACTGTTCTGTGAAAGGTGACTATCCATTCAGACTACAGGGCTTCTATATATTATTTTTTCTCTGTGACAGTGTTGCTTTCCCTTTGTTCCTCTTGTCAGATATACAGACTTGCGATAGAATAGAGAGGTTGTGGCACTTGCTGTTTGCAAACCAGCACCATTGGTCTGTGTTTCTCTTCCCATCCCATCCTGTCCCAACCCATGTTTCTCAGACCAGAACTTTCAGGGCAGTCCAGGAGGTTCCCCTTGGGGACTGAGGGCTGTTTCCATCCTGTGTGTCAGCATCACCGTCCTACTGTCAGAAAGGGTCTCCCGGGTATCATTTGCCAGCTGGTTTTAATCCTTTTATGGATTCTCATTCTCTGGCATTCAGCTCACATTAGTTAAATTCTGCTTATATATCTGGATCAAAATCTTCCTTTAACCTTGAATTTTTGCCATGTATCAGTCCAGTATATTTTATGTTCTGCTAAATACTTCTTTTATGTTTTCTGCAGATTTAATTCTTGCACATAGAAGGCAAGGTATATCCTGGTAAGTGCTATCTCTCTGCCTACACAACTATTGTGCAATACTCTACAACCTTATGATTTGACATGTCCTTCAAAAATTTGCAGAAAGATCTGCCACTCCAGGGAAACCCCTTGTCCTTATGATGTTGGTCAGGCAACTATTTCTTCCCAGGGCCTGGAGAGGAAAATCTGTGAGGATAGGATTACATGGGGGTTTTTTTGGTTTTTTTTTTTTTTTTTTTTTTTTTCTTACTGTGTATTCTTATAACCACTATGTACTTTCTAAATTTGTTTAGCAGGGGCAAAGGGTGAAGCAGCTCTATTTTGAAGATTCATTTCAGAACAATAGCTGATGTTCCTTGATTTAAAAATAAAACCAAAATAAAACATCTTTCTATCTGACATGGAAAATCATCACAATAAACAAATTCCTTAGGGTATCAGAAGCACTGAAATTGAGGCTTCTAAGGGAATCATAGAATGGTTAGAGTTGGAAGGGACCGTGAAGATCATTGAGTTCCAACCCCCTGCCATGGGCAGGGACACCTCCCACTAGAGCAGGTTGCTCAAAGCCCCATCCAGCCTGGCCTTAAATACTTCCAGGGATGGGGCATCCACAGCTTCTCTGGGCAACCTGTTCCAGTGCCTCACCACTCTCACAGTAAAGAATCTTTTCCTAATGTCCAATCTAATCTAATCTCTGCCAGTTTAAAACCATTACCCCTTGTCCCTGTGAAAAGGAAGATAATTTTATTTATTATAAAATAAAAATTATGCAGAGGTTTTCATGTAAGTTACTTCTGCATAACTACCTCAGACTACTTTTTCTCTTGTTATGTTTTTATTTGTTTGTTTTTAACATAAGAAAAAGAGTATAAAAAGATCTTTTGTACCTGCTGATGGCTGAAATGACCACTGTGGGTCAGATGTGGTCGGAAGTTTAATTGAGGTTGCTGTTTAAGCCACTTATTAAGGTTTTTCACAGCTGAAATGGAAATTCTGTTGAACACAATCACTAGCAGTGTCTGTTCATATAGTCTTTTAACAGTGAGAGATTTTCTGCATTGATTTTCTGTACAAGTCCTGTCTCTCCACTCTCACATGATCTCTTTCTAAAGAAAAATAATCTGCTTCATATATTCCTTGCTGATATTTTTATACAAAATAAATTCTCAAATCTTGGGGAAATTTGTTTCACCTTACTTCATATTTTCCATAATAGGATGCCAACATGCTATCGAACAATGCAGTAAAGCAGATGGCCTGTATGTAAGGTACTTGCTATGCCACTGAGTTCATTTTTGAAAAGCAGTAAACATTTAATGAAAGATTAGTTGATTAGTTGCTCTCGTAGGGAAATTATTAAAAGGATTTTCAGGACCAATACCAGTAGCATTCAGAGGGACTTTAATGACATATTGCTCCCAGCTATCTTTTTATGGGTCTCCAAATCAATGTGTTGAGAGAGAAAAGGAACATTTTTGTTTCACATTTGTTAGAGGACACAAGTAGGAATTTGTCTGGGAAAAGACTAAGAGGGAAAACAAGTAAAACACTGGAAATGATGCCACTTATGATATTTTCAAGTAGAAAAGTTGTGTTTGAGTAGAACAGCTTAGTTTCTTAATGTGTGCTTTCCAAAATCAACCAAGAGGCTTTCAAAGAGTACCAAAAAAAATTAAAAATAATAAAAAAAATTTTAAACCACCCAGAGTATTTACATTCTAAATAGCAAAAGCTCAAAGTGACCAGATCAGAAGAGAAATACAAAGGGTTTCTGTTAGCCTCTTTCCTTGCCTGCTATGTCCATTCTCTGTAACTTGGAGTCAGTAAGCCCAGTGGCTTCTTGCGTTGTAGCCAACTGTGCTGAGTGGACTCTGGCCTCAGGAATTTTTCTTTTCTGATTCCCTTCAAGCAAATTTATCTTTTTCTGCAACTTTCTGTGGTCTTTCAGTCTCTCCTTAAGCTGTAAGTTCCCAGCATGGTGTCATGGCTCTCTTCCCCTCCCCTGCAGTCTTCCCACTATGGAGGTCCTGCAAACAAGGAGAAAGTATCAAGGCAGACCTCTGTCAAAGGGGCCTACCTCACCTGCCCTAAATCATGACCTTCTGCTTTAGGGACATCCTTTCTTTACTTATAATTATACAAAAGTGCAAATGTTGTGTTTCGGTGTGGAAGGATGAGAAGGAATCAAAGAAACACACTGCGTGGTGAAAGAGGAGAATGCTTGAGCGAGTAAAGTAGGATTTACTTTAGAGATAAAAATGGTGGCAGAGAAAATTCTTTGAATTGAATCCTTGACCATCTACACCTGAAAGCCTTTGCAATGTCACTTTGGTGTAACAAAGCAGAACACAGGAAGAGGGTATTGTTTTGGTTTGGGGTTTGTGTGCTTGCTTCTTCTTCTCTCTGAAGCAATGGTGATGGCTGTGGATACAGATAGGGTGTTGTATTTACATGGACACTTCCAGATTTCTTTTTATAATCTTTGCTTTCCATGTATGTCATTACAGCTTCTGGCATGTCATGCTAAATGTGGCTGCTTCACTGCCAGTGGTCGTTTCCAATCAGAGCTTAGAATAAGGAAGAATTTCTCTTTCTACTATGTTTGGCACTATTTGTATAAAGCGCACACCCTATTATGAAATGCAAGGTATTATTCTAAATGCAGTTATAGGCACTTTTTTTTTTTTTAATAGGAATAAAATTCCGCCATGTTGGAAAATGTGATGTGATCCTAAATAGAAACGAAGTGGAGAAAACGCAGTTCTCTACCTATATGAGAGTTTCCCCCTTTCACATGAGTTTTAAAAATTAAATATGAAGAATGATTTTTATTTTTTTTTCTTGTTTCAGTGTTGGAAATGTTAGGTGCTGTAGTAGTAATTTGAGAATATTGAAAACAATCATCAGTTTTCTGTACTCATTTGCTTTGATGTAGATCATCACACACATCATAGTGAAAGATTCAGTTAAAAGTGAAGGGCAAAGGTACTTTTTACCAGTATTGCTCTGAGAATCTCAGGTTCATCTAAGTCTGCAATCTCACACTCATATTCTATTCTTGACTATTAATATTTTCTACCGGGGTAATATTTTATAACAGATTAAAATCTACTACAGGGTTGAATTAGAATGTTGATGGTATAGAAAAAAAATTAGAGATGTATTTAATAATAGATCTTTTGGAATGACAAAAGAAATAAGCTGAAAGTCTAAAAATAAGAGTGAAAGGATTTCTAATGAAACTATATTATCTCTCTCATAAGACACAGATAAATGCTTTTTAACATTAAATCCACAAGAATGCACTCAGGAATGCTAAAGAGACTTCCTTTAAAATCTGGGCAATATATGTCACATTAGCTGCCTTTCAATGTCACATATTATTGACATCCACTGAGGGCAAAAGTACATATACCAGGTAGAATAAATGACTACTTAATTGCAAGTGACCCAATGCTGCTGCTGCTGCTTCCTACTCTTTCTCCTCTTCCTCTCATCATTACCATAACTAAATTTTATTGTTGTTGTTGTTCCCAAGCATCTTGAGTTTACTTGTGATCAATGGTGCACTCTTCTTTTTCTTCAGTGGTAAGGAGGACATATATAATATAGGAAGCTATTACTAGAATTTTATACTGACAGCGTATCATGAATGGTAGATGTATCATTTGCAGAGCATTACCATTGCTCCAATGTTGATTTCTGTATTTTAGGATTACAGATATGAACATTCAAGTTACTGTATATTATGCTCTTAATCTTTCAACAAATCTACTTTTTAAAACAAAGAATATGTTGTGACTGATCAACTTGTTTTGATTCTCTATTGCCAAACATTCTTGCTGGTTTATAGCTAGATTGTATAGACGATACGATATTTTATTTGACATACAGTCTCAAGCTATACTCACCACAATGCAGTGTTTTTAGCTTTCCCTCTCATAAAAGGTTATTTCCTTTAGTGCTATCCACTGAGTATGCTGGTTTTGGAGAAGCATCCAAAGGGGACCTCAGGGATTGTCATCTCTACTAATAAGCATTGTGGAATAGCTCCAAAATCCAAGTTTGCATTGCATTCATCTTCATTAGCCTTTTACATTAACATAGTTTCACAAATCTCTGTGGAGTTACCCTGGGTCTGCCCCAATATGCTTAAAGAAAAACAGGTCAATTACTTCATACATGTTTTTGTTTACTTAGAGGTATCTGGTAAGCCTAGGATAATAATGCATATTTCTTATTTCTGACTGTAAGGTGATCTTAGTCTGCAGTATTACCAACACAAATCGACAAAGAAAATCCTTAATTTGTACTGCACTGTAAAAATGCCAGGTGCTAGGAAACTGCAGTAAAAGTTAAGGAAAGAAGCCAGTTGCTTTTAATATGTGTTTGTAGAAAGAAGCCAGCATGAATAAAATATATCTACAGTTCAACTTAAGAAGAAATGTCAAAGGCGTTCCCACACAAACATGTCAAGCAGCCTACTGAAATGAAATTTTTTATTAAAATAGGGTGGCAGAAAGAAGTGGTGCTGAAGTCACAGAAAACATAACTTTCTTGTGGCTTAAAATTTCGCTGAAAGCCAATGTACAGTATCTGATAAATAACATAAAATCTGATTCAAAGACCATTTTATGTGGCTTGTTCTCAGCAGTTGTCAGTCCTAAATAATGCCAGTAATTTTTTTCTGGAAAGTAATAATGATACAAGTTTTCCATAAGACCATATAATATAGTTAAGAGGTCTGTTTATTCTCTTAGTGCTTATTCTTCCACAGTTGTATTCAATGGCAGATCGGACATGTTTGCTATAGCCATGTCAATTGAAGTGGCAGTAGTAGAAATTTAAAATGTCAAAAGAGCATCTTCTTGTTTTGGGAATTTCTTGTGTTTTCAGCACCTGTTGGTGTATGTGGCAGAAGTAAGCCAGAGCTCTTTGTAAGCAAAAACGGGACACAAAGGTAGAGAATATTGCCATGGCTTGCATGGTTCTTGTCTCTCCCAGTCCGTTGTGAAGTCACACTCAGTGAAGTATCCCTTTTACACATTTTTAAAAGGAATGTCTCTCTGTGACACTGATTTTCCATATCATTGATTTTCCAAAAGTCATCCAGTGACTGAAATTTTGAGCATTAAACTCCTACTTAGGTTTAACTAACTCTGTGTTGTCAAGAAGTATGTGGCAATAGTGTTCTCTTTTTAGCTTGAGATTATCATGCAATATAAAAATATGTCAGCTAAAATGGATTTAGCTGTAAAACTCCTGTTGGATGCACAGCCTAATGAAGTATTGTTGACCTGTTGTCGCTTCAGTGCTTTGTGTCTCAGGTTACCCACTTATAAAATAAGAAAAATGATAGTGATATTGTGAAACATACGTAAGAATAGGTTACTATTATTGTTATTTTCCATAAGGCCCTGGATCACATTATATGTTATGTGATCATATTCCTGTAAGACTGTCTCCCTTGCTGTTTATTTTTTACTCATTTTATCACATTCAACATAGGCTTTGGAAGCCCAGGGTCACCTAGCATGGTATAATATTTAATAGCAAATAAGCAATGACTGATGTTATTTTACTGCTTCCATTGCTCACTATCTGCCATCATACTCTTTGTATGACTTCAAAATGCAAGTACGTTTAATTTATTGTATACTGAAGACATAGAACAGCTTTAATTTCTTACATATACTGAAAACAAGCTATCTGCCATCTATAACATTTTTTTGCAAACGCTCTGTATTCCCTCTTTATTTGCACTACCCAAGCTGCTTAGCAGAGTTTTAACCAGCCAGCAGATGGAGAGATGACAAACAGAGTCATATGATGCTTCTGTATATAAAGAGTTTGCTGATTCACAGGCTTAATTGATTTCATCCCAGTCAGGTGCAAGAACAGCTGAAATGTTTCTATTGCAGTAAGTTTCAGTGTTGCAACATATTATCTGGAAGTAATACTTTTTTTTTTTTTTTTTTCTGGATATGGGATTTGTTTGTTTTAAAAATAAAGTTGCTGACAGCTTACGATGTCCAAAATCAGTATACTGAGGAAACAAAGAAACCCAAACCTCTCCACCCACCTTAACCCATAGTAATCTGATTTTTCTAAAGCCATTGGGACACAATTAAAAAATAACCAAACAGATAAAACACACTTTACCTTTTTCCTATATGTATATACTCTCATACTTTTAAGAATCAAATCAGGAGTCTACTGATGGAGTTTAGGGAGTCTTCCATTTACTCAGGTAATTTTCCTGACAGGATTTATTGCCCACATCCCTCATCAGCTAGAAATAGAAATGCATGATTTTTCTATTATACAGGCTTCAGTTCATCAAGAATACAATTTAATTTCTGACAGAAATTAGTGCTGGATGATCCTGAAAGCTTCTTCATTCTTGGTCAACACCTCTTTTTGTAAATCAACAGTACATGAATTAATAACCTAAAATAATTCTTTAAATAGAGCTTGGACTGAAATCTAACTAGATTCTTGAATGTGTAAGACTGGGTTACATTTGGAAACAGGGAAATTACTTCTTTTATTTCCAGAATGTCAATTATAAACCAATAAGAATATTTTCATTGTAGTTGAAACCTAGTATATCTTGTCTATTTTACTATAAATGCTAGCATAGAAACCAAGTCAAGTAAAAAGCTAGCTGTCAAAAATGTATCCAGTCATCCCTGTTCTCTAAAACACACCAAAAAAAAAAAATGTTTTGCACTGGTGTAACAGAATGGAAAAGCACTCAGTATCCCCTAACAGTCTGGATGGTCTAAGGGTCTGGATAGCCACTAGCCGCACTAGCAGTACGTCTAGGTGAGCACATTGCATGCTCCCACCCACAGGCTGTCATGCTGGAGCTTACAAACCTAAGAAACTGGAAAGGTCCCTAGTCCTGAAGAGTTCTGAAAATGGCAGGTACTTGTAACCTGCTAATGAAAAAGAGGAGACAGGACCATTTAGCTCTTAAAAATGTTTTATTTATAGGGAAACTGCAAAGCACAAGTTAACTGCCTCTCAACTTTACGGTAAAGAGCACATCAGAGCTTACTCTCTGAGATGTCTACTGTGCAGCCAGCAGCAATGATGGCTTTTAATGAAACTGTAAAGCAATTTAAGTTAGTGGCATCTGAAAATAGGTGACATTTCCACATAAAATTGTTCCCTAAGACAACATACAGGAATGAGTAATGGTGATAATAAATCTGTTTCATAGGAGGAGAGGCAGAGGCAGAGGTAGTTATTTCTGGCAAAGTAAGCAGCACTTAATTTTCTTTTCAATACAAACCACCTTCCATTCATATGTATGACCAACCCTCTATTCTGAGGGATATGTTATTGAAAATTATTAATTCAGGGAAGTATTTTTTAAAGAGAAGGAGAGGCTTGGCTACAAGACAGAAATGTCTGTGAAGTATTTGGAAGTTACTGGTATCAAAACAATTGATTTTCTGGTTAGAATTAATTTTGTATCAGCTTAACGTGAATATATGCAACTGGAAAGCTTATGTCAACCCCCTTTTTGTTTTAATGTTTGTTCAGTCACAACCTGTGTAGAAGCAATCTGAGGAAAGTGGAAAATTAAAGCGCAAAAGATTTTCTTCTTTCTCTTTTCCTTTTGAACTAAACCAGGCTGCTCTTAACTTCCAACTCTCCCACCAAACTATTTTTGCTAGCATGTTCTCCACTGTGTGAATTTACTGAGTTCTCTAACAAGGGAGCAGGAAATTGTTTTCTAAGATGCATTAACAGAGGAAGAGTTTTAAACTACCTCCAAGTTGAAAGATAATATTTCACATAGAGAAAGGTATTTAATTTATGGTTTATAATATTTTTATTTATTAGGGAGATGGTAAAAAATATTTTGAAACATGTATGAAGTCTGGCCAATATCCATCAAAAATATGTAACCGTAGTTAACCATTCTTTGGGAACACAGAGAAGCTAGGTAATTTTTTAGTTCCTCCAACCCTATTTCTCTGTGATTTTAGGAACCTCAAATCAATCTTCAGCATCTGTGGCGTTGTGGTACTTTCTCCATTATTTGCCCTTCTAAGTTTTTTGGAACTAGGTGGATGATGCCTATGTGTCGTTGTGTCTTCATAAAGACAGAATAGACAGGGAAAGTTACAGCAGGTCATGAAAATACTGCTGTGGTCTATTTTAATCACTCAAAACACTGAAGCTTGTAGGGAAATAACTGCAGCATTTTAAACTACTCTGTTAGAATGGTGTATGCTTTCTAAATAAAGTGATATAAACCACAACCAATATCTTTCCCTAGAGTAGATTTTCCAGTGCTTTGCCCAATCTTGTTTTAATGACTAACGTTAATGAGAATACCAAAGGGAAATGTTAAAATTGACAGGAAAGATTCATTATACAGTACAGAGAAAATGAGATGAGAGCTTACAGGCAGCAACAGTCTTGGTTTATCACTACTAAACAAGCAATTCTAAAACTTTGTGTGAGTTTTTGACTTTTACAAACCAAAAAGTCTTCAAAAAACTCACTCTTTGAATGACAAAAGACTCATTCTTTGGGTGAGTTTGGACTTTTGAAGACCAAAGTACTTCCAAACTTACTTTCCTGAGAACATAATGGTTAGACTTAAGTAGTTTGGGATTTCTATGGCAATAATTTTTTCAGGCAAATTGACAGGAAACCTCATGTTGTATACATATGAAGATTCAGAAGCTGCCATTTATAAAATCTTTTTTTACAGAAAACCCCCAAAACCCCAAGGTATAGCATCCATCAAAAGAGAGACACAGAAATGTGAGGAAGTTCAAATGATCTAAATTTGATAAAGCTTTCATTAAAGGAAGAGTTTTAAACTATGCCTGTAACACAGCAATAAAAATAATAAAAATGGAATCATCTGAGACATTTGCATCTTGTAACTCTAGTTCTGTGTGTATTTTTGCTTGACTGAAAAGATGAAGCCACATTTCTAGCAGGAATGTAATAATTTCATGCTAATAAGTCACAATTCTGAGTCCTTATGTTCATAATTGAAGCCAGTAGTTTAACGGCCATATGTTGACTTACACATCAAAGCTAGTTGTTGCATGGTGTAGTGGTGATACTGGGATACAGAAGAAAGCTGAAGCAAAAATTGATGCTAAGTAGCCAACATTTCCCTAGACAGAAGACCAAATGGCAGGGTGATGCAGATGTAATTATAATAAATGAGCCCTACTCAAACACAGTTTCTTTGACCAGGATGTGCAAGTCGTATTCCTTCTTCTACTTTTGCAGTTACGCAAGTGGAGTCCTACAAAAAGGAGTTAGTAAACTGGGATGAAAATATAGTGTAATGCCTACATACAGAATTCTGACATCCTTCTCCGCCTTCTCAAATCCCTGTTCATTTACTCGGCATCGTCCTATAAATGTGTGACAAAGAGTACCTCTTGGGTTTTTTAACTTCTAACATCAGCATTTCTGCTCCTACACATCCTTAGTTGCCTTAGTCTTGTCAGTATTATATAGCTTCCTATCTACTTTATGTCTAGACAGTAACAAGCCCTGGAAGCAGTATATTCTTCCAGCTGTCTTCCTTGATTTGATATTTTCAAAATATATGAAGGTACCTGGTATGCACCTCTGTGTACTTGTCCGAAGTACCTGTGCAGGTCAAAGCTTTTTCTTCTTTTCATCTTGATGTGAACTTTCCAGGCAGTATTAATTTTACAAGGATCTGAGGAGGATGGCTATGCTTTGGTGACTATTTATGGTAAAACTACATGCTCACTTTTCAGCTTTTGAAATGACTATGTTTTAAGAGTCCAAATAGAAGCTATAGTTCTCACCTCTGTTGAGCTCTTCTATGATCCCTGTTTCTTATGTTTTGCTTCCTCAATGTAGCTGTTTACAGTCACTTGAGAGAAGGCATAAGATAATTAAAGGAATGGGAATGTTTTCTGTGGCCTTTCTTACCATTTCTGTGGCCACTGAATACTTAAAAATTATTATAGTTTCTTATTATTCTATAAACGACACAGAACAATTTGACTAGAGTAAAATATTTTGAAGAAAAAATTACAATGACTTTGAAACTTTCATTTGACCATAGACACTTATAGCTGTACTTTAAAAAAAATAAAATGGACTGAGACATCTCCCCTGGGACTGCCCTTAATGCTTTTCCAGTATATGAAATAGTGCAGTGCAGGCTTCATTTGTCCCTGCATTCAATTTGTGCTCTGTCCACCTGTCTGTCCAAATTTTTTTTATTTTGAAGCAGACATTTCACACAGGTGAGGCTTTGTTTCAGGACAATAGCCTTTGTCACAGTTTTACTGTCTTCCTCTGCCCTTTTTGTGCCCACCCCATGTTTGTCTCTTCGTGCAGCCAGTAGAGAACAAGAAAATTCAGGGATAGATAAATGTTTTCTGCCTTCAATGAAAAATTAGATATTTTTTTTTTAAAAATAATACAGTCTGCACATGGTTCTGTTTTGAATCTGAGTGCTCAAGATCTCATTTTTATCCAAATGAGTTCCGTTGTATATATTCTTGCTGCATTTCCTATTGCTCAAGTGTATGAGTACTAAATTATGGGAAATACTGACGCAAACATTTGCCTTGTTTGCGTTTACATTACTTGGTCTTGTAATTGACATAGAAGTTACTGTTATATTTAGTGTTACCTCTCCTATCTTTCGTTAGTAGCAGGTATAACTCAATGACAAGTTGTCTAAGAATTGTTTGACAGCATCGTCAGAACTTTTCCTTTTAACAGGGTGTTTCAGCATAGGGTCATCGAAAGTCTGAATTAATTTTTCTCTGATGGACTAAAACTTTACCTGCTTTCTTGAAACCCTCCCCCGCACCTGCTCTGATGGTGGGTGAAAGAGAAATTTGATAAATTTCTGGGCAAAGAATAATGCTTTACTCAAGTCCTTAGAGACTCATTTGTATGACTCTAATTGTTTTGTTGTAGCCTTGTCCTTATGCTCTGTTGTATGAGTGCTTCAAAATGTAATCTCATTGTCTGGAAAAGCAAAATCAATGTAAAAGGAAGTGAAGCAGCTAAGAAGTGAAAGGAAGAATTTTTCAAGTTAGAAATTAGCATGTCATCTTTCCCTTTGCCATATTAAAACTAAGTGATTTTTATGTAAACTGTATTTACCATCTCTTTAGTCCATTAATATCTATTTAATAATAAATAAAAGTTATATTCATTGCAGTAGTTCAGTAGGACTTTTTAATCTGTCCTACATGAAGGTCTTTAAATAATGTAGCACTTAGAATGATGTACAGATTATACATACAAATGCCTCTGCATTATTTTTATTTTAAAATTAGACTCATCTTCATAAAGAGGCAAAAGGTGCCACTCTACTATCTTCTTGACCAAAATACTTCCAGGATTAGATGACTCACTACAAGAAATCTCACGGTGGACCATTAGCATGTAATCTGTCCCTAAAAAACATGATGAAAGTTGTTATTTTTACCTGTAAAGAAAATGTAAATTTCCTAGGTTGGAATACTGGAGTCCCAGCCTTAGATTTAGGAAGCCTGCACTTACATTCCTGCTATGACAGTGGTTCATAAACACCAAAAAAACAGGTAAAAAGGGTCTGACCATATAGTGTCGTTTCCTCTCTTAATTAAGTGGATGCAACTACAGAAGAGGTTGCAGGCAGGCTTTGTGCTGAGTATGAAGTGGTACATAAGCAGCTGGAAAAGCAATACTGATGGTTCTTACACATCACACCTTTCTTAGACTCTGGGGGCTTCAGCCCACACAGAATGCCTGACCCTAAACTGTTTCGGATACTGGCACCCACGCATTGCTTCTCTCACAAGGTGTGCCTCATCCTTCAGCATTATACATCTGTTTAATAGCTGAGCTTTTAATGACATCTGTGGTGGATAAGGGAGCTGGTTTTCCGCGTCTGAGTGGTCATACAGATGCATGATACAATTAACCCATCTGATGAATGAATTCCTGCACTACCCACAGCTCTCACCACCCCTTTAGTGAGAGGTGGACTCTCTACCACTATGTCTGTGTCTCTACTGTCCACCAGACCACAAAAGCAAGGAGGAACTAAAGCACATGTTCTTTACCAAACAGTCCATGTGTCAGTGTTGCTGGCTGTTAGATGCCTGCAGCTGAGATGAGAAAATTTTGCTGTTTTCTAAGGACAGCCAGCACTAGTGCCGGATGATTTCACTGTTTAGTTTCTCAGTCCCTGTGGCTGAATCACTTGCTCAGTTGTTGGATGCATAACACTGTTGACATCTTGACAGATCCTTACAGGTGTCCCCTGACAAAGGACACAGTCAGGTGCTGAAATCCTTGGAGTATCTTTTTGTGGCTCTTTGCAGAAGAGTCCCCACCTGCAGAATGGGAAATAACAGCTCTAGCCTACCCCATGAGATGTTGTATAGATAAGTATGAAGCTCCAGCTCCACATTAACAGTGACATACTTAGCCTATGTAAATTTAGTAACATAGAACTTTAAGCAATTTACACACTTCTCTTCTGAAAATCTAAATAAGGAAAATGGACATAATATCTAACGCTTTTAAACATTGTGGTCTCTTTGATATTTATGAGTGGTGAGTTCTTTGTCTTTATAATTGTTAATAACTCTTAAGAAATTAAATTATCTGTGGTTTTCCTCTTCACTCCACTGTATATCCTTTTATTTTCACACTAAGAGAGAAGGTAAGGGGTATAAATCATATTGGCTTGTCTGTATCCCTGATTATTTTTTAAGCTGTATCATGTCATGCTTGCAGCAATAAAAATCCTAAATTGAAATCTAATTTTTACTTGTACTGAAATTTCTTAATACGTCTAATTATTCATGCCATTGTACCACATAAACTTTTTAATTGAAGCTTTCTCTCTTAGTGGCTTATTTTTTTATTACAGATGAAGAAAGAACAATTTTGTGCTATGTAAAAGCTCCTATGTTGTCCAAAGTAATTGTTCTCAAAGCTGATGTGAGTTTAAGCACAAGAGAGTGGGGCGGTTGCTTTCCATCTCTTGATTTACAGATATATCAGCCTTAACTTGTAATCAGCAAAACTTTGCAGATAGCAAGTTTGAGTCTGTACTTCAGACTTTATGGTCAGAGACCGTAATGCACAATCTTTCAGCCCCAGTTTCTAAAAGTACTAATTTCTACTTGTTAGGAATGCCTGATTTGCATTAAATTTAAAGCTTTTTTGCGTCACCCTAGAAGTGTTGAGAGGAATTGAACATGATTACATTTCTGCGTACTTTAAGGTATCTTTACGCTGTGAGACTGTAAAGTGGTCTAGAGTAAATTCGGATTGTGAAATTCTGATTCCAGTCAGTGACAAAATTCACATTGATGCAACTAAACTTCACCCAACTTTTAAGGCTGGAATAATCATCTAGTCAGAACTACAGCATAATACAAGACATAATAAAATACAAGAATTCCTTCAAGTGCTTCCTACATAAATTCTATAATTTCTGCTTCTGCTATTACATATCTTTCAGGAACACATAATTTTCATTTGAAGTTCTCAGTGATGAAGAACCAAGTATTTCCCTAGGTAAATAGTCCAAATAGTTGATTAGATTCACCGATAAAAATATGCACCCAGTCTGATATCAATCATCTAGCTTCCACCTTCAAATTCTGGATCTCGTTATGCTTCATTTGTTAAATTAAAGGGCTATTTGCAATCAGAAATCTTCTCATTGTAAGTAATTGTAGGCTGTAATCAAGTCACCTCTTACCTTATCCCTGGATATACTAGAACCTCTGCAAACCACCTTTTTCAAACTCAGGTTATTCAAGTAGGTTTTTTTACAAACCATTATGTTTGTCTGTAGCTTTATTAAGAAGTGGATGCCAAAAAAAAGATGTACCATTCTAAAAGATGATCTTTAATGCTAGGATTGGGGGGTGTGGGAGAGAAAGGAGAGTAAGTATAACAATATTTCTATAAATACAGTAGTCTCTAAATGTATTTATTTTATATTAATCTGACTGCCAGGAGTTAAACCAAGGGTGGCTGTTCACAGATAAGAAGCAAACAATAGCAAAGACATAATGTATGGAGTATTAAATATCTGCATTAAGAATCTGCACACTACTCAAGATAAGAGTGTCTATGTCCATAGCATGGAAAATAGTTATATACAGCTCAGCTTATTTTACATTTGGCTAATAATTTCCAAAGATGAGAGTCTAAGGTCAAATAGAACTTAAATGTTAAAAATGTGGTTTGGGAAAGATGGCATGTTGTCAGTACACTGTGAGTGAAGCACAGACTGAGCAGCAGACTCAAGTTCTGCAGCCATTATTTCCTACATGGAGAGAAAGAAACAGTCATAGTTGAGTTGTATAAGATAAAGATATTAAAATATGCAGCCAGGACTTTGTAATGTGCTTCATATAAACTATGTAGTGTGCTGTTTACCCTTTGAGAACTGAAAGCTAGTATCCCTTATGCAGTTTCTGCATCAATTCAATCAGTTTCTTTCAGAGATGCTTGTTGTACAAGGATGCATATGTGCCGAACACAGTGGGTTCTGCTGTTTTGGCACAGTTGATCAACAAAGGAATTATCTGAGATGCCATTTCTTGGAGTAGTCCTAAGGGCAGAAAAGGAGCTGTGTCACACATGCGCAGCCAAAACACTCTCAGGAGCCATAAAACACTGGGTTGCTTAGTGCTGGGTCAACACTGAGTTCAGCCCAGATTGCTCAGGGCTGTGTCCAGTTGGGTCTTAGATATCTCCAAGGATGGAGACTGCACAGTCTGGTTCTAGGCAGCCTGTTCCACTGCTGGACGTTGTACATGGTGAATTTACACGTCAGAACCTGCACACATTTCCAAACAAATATTTAATCTTAATGGATTTTTCTGTGAACGTTGGTAATTGAAACACTTCCTGTCCTTCTCTGTAGCTTTAACATCACATTTTATTTCTGCCCCAACTATCTCAGGTGTTTGTCTGTACAAAGGAAAGTAAGAGATAGATAAGTTCAGTACAGCTCTCCAGGTAAAGATGAAGGTGCAGTAAGATTTACTAAAGCCTTGGGGATTATTCCCATACTCCCAATGCAGCATGTGCAAGGAATTAGTAAAAGCAAGAATGACTGTTATGTAGATCGCCATCAGTAGTTTTGAGTCAAAAATAAAATAGTTTAATTCCATGTAATTATAATAGTACCAGCAATGCAGGAATGAGTGAGCAGGTGCTTTGAAATGAAAGTCAATCTTGCAGTCAGACGTACATCCACTAACGTGGATTGTTGCCAACATACTCACTTTTATATTTATTCTGTCATATTTGATTATACTCAAATTCCCCTAAGTCCTTTATCTGAATTACAAATTATGTCTTTATTTGGAAACAAATATGCCCACAAAGGCATTGCGTACCTTCTTATGTGCCTTCTTATGTGTATAGTCTTACTGACTAAAGAAGTAGAGTAAAATACTTTGGACATTTCTCCTGGCAGTCAAATAATTGCATGTGATAGTTTTAATACAGCAGTCATTGCAAAACAATGAAAATTGTTGAATGTACTTTAAATTGTCATAAAGGAATACGAAACAAATTCCTTCTGGGACAAGAAGAAAGAGAGTATATGTATGTATAAATATATTCTATGTAAGCTACATGGAGTATTCAAATATTTCTAGTCTATAGTAAGTACAGATATATTTCTACCTACTGATAAATAGTACTGATTTATTACAATATTTCTTCTTCTCTTTAATGCTTTGGAACCCAGGCAAGGGTTGCAAATAATGGACTTTTCTCAAATTTTCTTTTGCAAAATTTGCGCTGGAAGGTAGAGGTCATTCCCCCTCTTTCTTTTATTTCAAATATGCTTTTCTATTTGAAGTTAGTTAAAAAGAATAGTCAGCTGATGTACACGAGCAAGTTTTGCTGTGACTATGGGATACCTGCTGATTTACACAGCACTGGATGGTTTCTCAAAAGAACTTTGAGATGGGAAACATATGCTCAACCTCATGGATCTTTGTGTAATTGGAATCTAGGTCATAAGCAGTGAGTAACCACTATGACTGAGAGGTTTGCGTAGTGAGCTGGAAAAATCCTGTGAAATGATGCCACATTCATTCTCTGAGTCTCTCAAATCCACATCATTGATGTCACTGGGACGTTGCCGTTATAAAGTCAAGTGATTATTTTGTATTGATTTGTACTCATTTGACCTTTGCTATTAATTTGTTATCTGTCTGCTTTCTGACTTGCTAAATGACATTTCATAAAAGTGCTTCATGAGAATTCACTGTTTCATCAAGCGTTCCTATCTGAACATACTCACTAAACAAATGTACTCAAAGTAAAAGTGGTTGTCATCAAATAACAATAAGATTTGGTCAAGATTTTTGACAAACTCTACATATTTCCTTGATAAACTTCTTCAGTCTTCCCCCCTTCTCATCACAAAACATAAAGGAATTTTTTTTTCTTAGTGTAATAACTTACTTTTTTGTCTTATTTTCAAAAAGTTACAATTCAAGATTTGGCATTACCATGTATCACTGCCAAAATGCATTTGAGAGTAAGAACAGTGAGTATCTGTGTTTTCAAACTAAGAAGCAGACTTGATACATTTTGAAGCTGACAGATAGAGCAGAATTACTTCACTGAGAGGGTGGTCAGGGACTGGAACAGCCTGCCCAGGGAAGTGGTGGAGTCACCATCTCTGGAGGTTTTTAAGAAACATGTAGATTTGGCACTTCAGGGTATGCTCTAGTGGCTGAGATTGTTGGGTTGGGTGATTTGTGGGGTTTGGATTTTTTGTGGGGATTTTTTTGTTGTGTTGTTTTGTTTTTTTTTTGTTGTTGTTGTTTCTTTCTTTCTTTTTGTGGGTTGTTTGGGGATTTTTTTGGTGTGTGTATGGTTGGACTTGATCTCAGAGGTCCCTTCCATGAAAATTCTGTAATTCTGTGAAATAGCAGAAATGCTTGTCCTTTTGGAAGCTGATGTTTCCTTCAAATCCTCATCAGCTTTTCTTTTTTTTTTTTTTTTCAAAGCAGGGAGTAATTATTCAGTTCGTTCTGCCTTTAAATCATGCTCCTGTGACTTTATCTTGCATCAGTTTGCCAGTTTGCACTACTCTCAGCCCTCTGAAACACTTTTGATTCATTATTCTTCCTCTTGCTAAATGAAAATAATCTGCCATTTAATCACTTGCTTGCAAGCAATCACTTGCTAACCTGATATGCTCGGCAAATTTCCTTTTCAGAGCTGTCAGGTGTACATACAACAGGAATTTGTCATGTTCTACGGCTAGATCATGTAGGGGATCACTAGCCAGGACAGTAAAGCTGCTGCTGATGTATGTGTTCATTGAGATTATTTGAGAGTCAATATCAGGTCTTTCTTTCTGGATGTCCGTAAGATAATTACAGCAAATGGCTATGAACAAGCTAGATCAGAGAAGAAAATGTGGTATTCAGTCCCAGTCTCCCTAATAGCTACTGTTATCAGTCATTACTAAACCTACCTATTTCCTAGTGCTGCTAGATACATATTTAAATTGCACATGCTGCAACTGAATTAAAGTAACTGCTCTGATGTCTGTAGTTTTGACCCTTTGTCTGATGATTTCTTGACAGTTGTATCTAAATTCATCACATTAGGTATGCATCTTTTTTATAATAACAGTAGCAGTATTTTAGAAGTGTTCAAAGAGTTCAACTGAAGTCAGTTTCATCTTGTAGTAGAGACCGTGCATATGCACCTTCCCCACAAAGGCAGTAACATAAAAGGTTTTATAGATCCTATATCCTTTTGATATTCCCTCTCTGTCTTACTTGGTAATCTTTAAAAAAGTACTTGCTCTGTTATAGGCCATTATTTCTAAAAATAATAATAATATAAGTCCTCATAAGACCACAGAGCCGCTCACTCACTAACCCTGCAGAGGGATAGGGGATAAAATTGAAAGTGCAAAAGTGAGAAGTCTCATGAGTCAAAATAAAGACAGTTAATAAGTGAAAAAGACAAAACCAAAGAAAGAAAACCAAGTGATGTAAAAGCAATCCCTCACAAGCAGCTGATAGGTGCCCAGGCAGCCACTGAGTAATGCTAAGCCCTAATAAACTCCCTCCCTGTTTTTATTGCTGATGATGGACTACCCCTTTGGTCAATTTAGGTCAGCTGTCCTGCTGTGTTCCCTCTCAGCCTCTTGTCTGCCCTGAACCTCCTCACTGTGGGGGGTAGAGCAAGAGCCTTGATGCTGTATAAACACTGCTCAACAACAGCTAAAACATCAATATGTTATCAACACTGTTTTGGTCACAAACCCAGAACTTAGCACCCTCAGAGCTGCTATGAAGAAAATGAACTCTCTCCCAGCCAAAAACACTACAGGGCCTAAGCATGCATGGTATTGAACACTATCTCTATGTATGCATACTTATTTTTTTGATTCTGTTGCTTCACCGGGCAAACAGCTCAATTCTTCATTTCTCCCTCACTGCTAGAAAACCTCTTTTCTTATATAACAAAGGCATGTGGTTTTAGTAAACATGGTCTTGGAGCTGCTCTCTGCTGCTGTGCTGTTTGAAAGTTTATGCAACAGAATGTGTTACAACAATGTTAGAGCATACATATCAGGTATTCTTAGGGAACAAAATACGCAGCAAAACCTGTAATAGAAAGTTAATTACTGTGAGGTGACTGTGATACTACATCTCTACTACAATATAACTGTATGTGGTTGTGCTACCATATGTGAGCACATCTTAAAGGTGTCAGTCAGGATTTATACCAGATCTTAATGTTGACAGTGCTCTGACACAAAACAGTGTTCTTACAGAGAATCGGGTTTAAATCTTTTGAATCAGAGTTTTCTTAGAAACTCTGTAGTTGGAAAGAGGATATTTTTTCCGTTTTTAAAAATGATGTATGTTTTAAACTATCACTTATATACAGAATATTTATTCTAGCATATATACTTACACTTATATACTTATACACAGAATACTGCCATTCATGTAGGTGTGAGTGCAGATTTCAAAAGGACTGTTGACCTGTGTTGCTATGGCCTGGCCACTTGCTGTTCTCTCCTGACAGTCATAGTTGTTAGAGAGAAACATAATCTATGGACTCTACATTTTTAACACTGTGTTTTCCAAGGAGATGTTGCCACAGAATGGTTGTAGCTGCTGTCGTAGCTCGGAGCATTGCAGTTGTAACAGCATGGCCCCATTATTAGTGTCCTTGCAGAGATGTATCAGTGAAAGCAGTACATAAATTCCCATTATATAGGTTTGGAAGGTTTTCCAGAGATCTGAAACCACTCTGTTATGCATGGGAAATGAGAAAAAAAAACCAAAAACAAAACAAAAACAACAAAAAAAAAAAAAAAAAAAAAAAACCCAAAAAAACAAAAAAAAAAACCAAAACAAAAAGACAAACAAACAAACAGCAAAACCCGAACAACCTAACCCTTATATATAAAATCAATATTTTAAATAATACATTGCAGGATTTTTTAAGAAACCTTGAACAATCTCCTCTTGGGATAGAGCTAAGTCCTTATTCACCTAAATTTCTCATCTGATTTCAGGGGTGTTGGTGTAGGTTTGAAGTAAGCAAAGGACTGGCTTGAATCACTATATTTTGGCTACTCTGTGGTGTTTTCTTTTTTTCTTTCTTGGAACTGTACACAGAGTCCTACTGCTACCATTTCAGCTGAAGAATGCTTTTGGCTAGTTCTGTGATGTCAGTCAGATAAGAAAAGAATCACTGGCTTGGTATAAAAGCTAATGATTTCTTGGCAGGCTTCTCATGAATTAGTCCTGTTTTCACTGTGTGAAAAGTAAATTAAATTTCTACTTAAGTATTTCCTAATAATTAGCATAATATGCATTAATTTTCAAAATCAAATCTCTGATTTTAGACTGACTTAATTTTCTACTTGTTTCCCTAAGAAATACAAACAAAAAGTCAGAAAAAACAGGAAATGGTAAGATGCACCCATATAAGAGATCCTTCTTCCACATAAAACTGATGGTATTATCCAGAAATGAAAGAAATAGAGCTTCTACTGGTATACAAAGAGTTGATTTAGATATTAGATTTTTAATCAAAACCAAATTATATTACATTTACTAATTAAGATTTCATTACATGCATTTGTTTCTTCCTAATTAGATAAGTGGAACTCTTTGTTTACAGATATAGAAATTTGCTTGGAGAGTAAACTGCAGCTAGTGTATAAACCTCTGCATCATCTTTCATGTCCTGCTTTACTGAAAGGATAGCATTTTCCTCCTCTTTCTCTATCTCATACATGCAAGCATACTATAAAACCATTAAATTGCCACATTTGAAAGGAAATAGATAGACTCCAATTTCCCTTAAAAAGGGTTCATTTGTTAACTTCTAAACTTTCCCTTAGTAATTTTCAGACATTATATACTGTACTAATCTCTCAGTACTTTCAGCAAAGTTTCTCTCATTCTGAAACTGTTCTTAATGTGTTCACTCTGTAGTTGTTCAGTGTACTACAGACTTCATTTAAATTATTATTTCCATTATTTGTGTTGTTTGCAGTTGCTATACCTCATCTTGCAAAGGAATTCTCACCCAACAGAGTGAGAGAAGAATGAGGAGATAAATTTTTATACCTATTTAGTTTTGCATTGTTCATTTGCAAATGTATGCCTGAGTTGAATCTACCAAGGCTAGATTTTTAGTTAGGGAAATCCAGAAACAGGAGTCCAAATCTTGAAAGTTATGCTGAACATAGCTGTCTAATGTTGAAGTCTTTCTTGGATCTGGCCAAGCAAAGCAACAGAGATATTTCTCTCTGAAAATTGCCTACATTGATAAAATTGGGGGGGTGTTTTTTCCCCATCTACAAATTATTATTTAAATATTTATCTGGCTTTAGTTTGCATAATATTTGAACACCAGGATTTTCATTACCTTTTCTGTTTTGAGCCTGCATTACAGAGAATCATAGAATGGTTAGAGTTGGGAGGGACCTTAAAGATCGTATTTTTCTAACCTCCCTGCCATGGACAGGAACACCTGAGAAGTATTATTGATTTTCAAACAGTGCATAAAGTTCAGGATTTATCTTGGCTACATCACGTTATGTGAAAGCCAGGTGTTTCATTTAAACCAGATCTATGGAATGTTTCCAATCTAATGCAGTTAGCCTGACATTTCTGGAGTGACTTATCCCATCCATAAGAGACTTTTAAAACAGGTAGGCTACTTAAATTGTCTTCCTATACTTCACTTGCTACTGAGGGAGTTTCATTGACTAGCTACAACAATACAACTAAATTTATGTATCCAAATGCAGCAAATATAGCAAATTATTAATGCTTCCCTAAGAAACTGATAGCCAAACATCCCTATCTTACCAACACTGTTTTTGCCACAAATCCAAAACATAACTGTGTATGAGCTGTTACGATGAAAACTAATTCCATCTCAGCTAAAACCAGTACAATAAGAAAAAGTATTAGCTATATTTTTACAATCAGTTCCCACTTTCTCACTTGGATGCTTATCCAGCTGCTGACCACGAAAAGCCTCTATAGGACACAACACCCCTCTTCAGACAGCAGTGGTAATTTCATTTCTTCTTTTTCAGGAAAAAAAGACTGCATCCTTTGGTGTTGCCCATTCATCTGTATATTCCTATCTGGTCTTCCTCTATCCTACAGACTTTGAATGCTCAACTTGCCCTTCATTTAATTTCACTTCTCTTGAATTTAGAATGTGGTAGGTCATATTTAATCATTATGTTTGCTGTTTATCTGAGTGCTTAGCTTTAATAGAGTCTGAATATATGCTTAAGCATGTGGAGGAATAAAATCTGCACCACTGTAAATAGAACTGGAAACTTATCATCAATGCCATTCAGATACTTGCCTGTATCTGGTTAAGTACATCTATTGGCTGAGTAACACCTTATGCTAGAATGTAACATATGAAGGATGTTGTGTGGCATCAAATGCAGGGAGCTTTAAAGGATCTCCATTTGCCCTGCACTAAACTACAGCACAGCAAGTAATTGCAATGCCTAAGAGCAGTTAGAGGCCATGACTTCTAGTGAAAACCCAAAATTATATTTTTACTGTACTTAGGAAAAGATTCTGTAGCACAACTGACAGGAGGAAAGACATCAGATTAAAGAGAGAAAGATATAAACCCATAGTTATCATTTTGGGTATAAACCTTACAGCTGTTTTCTTATCAGTTTTCCAAGTAATAAACCTAGTAAAAGCACAAGTTTTGGTGCTCATGAAAATACAAACTGTAGCACAGACTGATATAACAGTGAGATATCATAAGGCTCTTTGTTTATGCCTTTCTCAAGGATCTCTGTTGATTCAAGAGAGCTTGTTTTCCACTAACTGTTGCCTTTTATTACAACTCCAAAGGATAAGATAGTTTAAAAATTATCAGATCACAAGCACAATAGCAACATCTGCCATTTCTATGCTGGTGACCAGCATGTTCATGCAACAAATGGTGCATTTAAAAATTCTTCATATTTCTATTTTTGTCAATGAACTCTTTGAAGCAGGGCTCGTAGGAACCATTAACAGCTACTAAGAATGTAGACAAACAAAAAAGCAGCCACTGAGTTTTGTGTTTAATACTCTTTATGGGTTCTATTGTTAATTGTAAACTCTTCTGGGACCTAGAGCAGTGATCCACTTTGGCAATAATATATTGTAAACAGAAATAATTATAGAGAAGACAAACACTAGAAATAAGACTAGTTTTTTTTCCAATGTTAAACATTTTATCTGAACTTTAAAATACCTTGTTCTACTTATTCAGTATATATATTTTTTGTATTTCCTTATTATATTCCAGCAAAATATACTGGATTCATTCTGATATTTTTCTAGTATGAAAATAGAAAAAGAAATGGCAAACAAATGGAAAAGAGCTGTTAAAGTGCTATAATTTGTGACTTCAAAGACTTGTGTTTCCATATGCTACAATTTAATTTTTAATGTGCACGGTGTATCAGGAAACATATAAATTTTGAAGACAAAATGGACGATATGAACCTCAAAATAAGACAGAACAAATTGTCTGATTTTCATAGCATCTGACTTATAAAAAGACATTTGATCTTGATCCAGTAGCTTCAAATTGTGAAAAATCTGATCATTTGTATAAGCAATTTTTTACCAGTTAATCATTTGACCTGTTACAAAAATATGTACTTTTTTTTTTCTAGTCTGTGTTCAGCCTCCAGCTATTGTGCTTCATTACTTTTTTTTTTCTCCATCCAAATTAAAGAGTCATCTACTTTCAGAAATGTGTTCCCTGAGTTGGTACTTCAAGGCTAAAATAAAAACACCTCTTAATCTTCTCATGGGTAAACTAATCAAACAGAATTCTCCAAGTTTTTCACTAGAAGGCAAATTTCCTCTCTAAAGTTACTCTGCTGCCATTTTTTCTAAATTCCAGTTATTCAGCCCTCTTTTTTTATGATTGATGTCAAACCTGAAATAATTAATCAGTGCTGGTTTTGTCACAGACTTTTCCTTTTATTTGACACTGCTCTACTTGGGCATCTATGCATTGCATTCACCCTTTAATCTAAAGTGTAATACTACCTTCTAGCAATTGTTTTTGAAAGTCTGTTCGTTAACACTGTGTGATGCCGTGTTCCAGTGTTACCTACAGGAGCTGGATTTTCTTCCTAGACATTCCAGCTTACTTTTGGCAGTATTAAAAATTTAATATAGTTCTACAAATTTTTGCTTAAACTGTAGATAAAAATAACATGAGGCCAAGAATAGATTCCTATGGAACTCTACTAACACTATCCTTGTCCCTTATTAGAGTTACCACTGAGATCTAATATTAGACTGCTCTTAATTAACAAGGTTTCCACTGATACTGCATGATGCTAATTTCTTTCAGCCTGTTATACAGGATTAAGTCAAATGCCCCATCAAAGCCTATTATACCAGTTACCTTTATAAATCAACCTTGCAAAAACAATTAAAGTCAATATGAGCTTCATGTTTCAAATGTTTCCAGAAACCATGCTGAATGGTATACAATCATCCTCTTAATCTTTACCAGTTGCATCTACTATCAATCTGTGAATTTGCCTAGGAATAGGAAGTACGTACAGGTAATTGATTCTACCTGTCTCTTTAATATTAGTAAGTGAGGACCAGCAAGTAGTCACCTAGCAGACCTAAAGGAACTTAAATGGTGACAGGTGAATTACTATTATGATTTCCAACCTCTTAAAGATAGTAAGTGTGCCACAAATTTTTTAAATCATTCCAGGGCAAACCCAGGCAGCTTCTACCTGCAGTTATGCAAGCCAGTGATGTTCACCTTTGTTTCTTCTGGGAAGACTGGTAAGAATTAATGTAAAAAACAGAACTACTGACTTCTTTAGACTCAGAACTCATGAATCAATGGGAGTTCTTTGAAGGAAGCAATGAGACTGTGTGCAAAGGTTGATATGACATCCTTTTATTTCCAAAGGCAATCAACAGGATTCCTCAGCAAAGGCTCTTAAAGAAACTAAGCTGCCATGAGATAAGACAGGAAGTCTCCACATGGATAAATAACTTATTAAAAGATAAGAAACAAAGCAGTGAAAGAAGTAATTTTTTTTTTTTTTAAGTGGAAATTACAAGAGTATGTCCTGGAGGCTGCTTGCTCAATATCGAAGAGATAGTCAGATGACAAAGCTTATTGGTACTAACAGGTGCTACAGAGTGGTAAAGGCGTAGGCCAGTTGCAAAGCCTGGGTGATAGAACTGCAGATGAAGGTGGTTTGGGTTTATGATAGATTGTTCTGCTAAAACATCAGTTCATTGCTCATGAAGAGTAGGGGGAAAAAAAGTGAGCTTTTAGAATTAGGAAACAGTTCTTATTTGGTTCTCTGGAAGGTGGTGTGTGGACAGGCTAAAGTAGTATATCTAACATAGTCTTTTTCTATTTTAGTAGGTAGACATGATCTTGAGGTGTGATAAGCTTGTTTCTGTACAATATTGCTTGCATAGAAAATATTGCTTTTGATCTTTCATTTGGATAATGAAGGATGGCATAAAAAATAAAATCAGCTCTAGCTAGTGCACAATATGAAGGTACACATTTAGTTAAAATGAATAAAGACTAAACGAACAAATAACCCAATAAAGAAGGTATCTCTTGTGGGAGGAGCTAAACAAGAAGTTCAGTGGGGGAAAAAAACATAGAGACAAAATCACAAAACAAGCAAATGAAACATTTAATTTTTATCTGTTGTGTCTGTACCACTCCCTGGAACACAAGAATTGGAAATTACTTGCAAATAGCAAACTACTTAATGCACCAGATAGTACACTTTTAGGAATGTAATATTCCATGTGTAGAAGACATATGAAACATTCTAAGAGTAGAAAGGTCTAAATTTTCTTATTTTGGACATTTTAAACTGTATTGTTAACACCAGATAATGTCTTTCTAATGACATCAAGACTCCTGAATAAATAAAATGATGCCAGTTTTCTGAATTCCTTTCCAATGTGGACACGCTCCACCATTCTACATAAAAATTGTTTTCCTATATATTTTCCTAGCTGTCAAAAATAATGGGGATAAGCAAAAACAATGTCATAGTCATATCATTGTATGTTTTTCAGTTTAGTTAAATTGGTAGTTATTTTAAAGATTAAAAACACCATCAAAATAACGTATTGTAATTTTTTTTGTATCTCCTTAGCTTCTTTAGGGATTTGCTCACTTTCTATGTAAACTCTGAGAAAACCTTTGCATATCTTCATTCTGTAAGCAAAACAAACCCCCCCAAAAAACAACAAACAAACTAACAGAAAAACCCCAAACTATACACCAAACCACAAAAACCTTCCAAATGGTGATTTATGTATGTGATTTATTCCTTATAGAGCTCAATTTATTTTTTTTGAACCTGTAAATATTAAGTTAATGAAGTAAATAGTAGAAATGGTAGTTCAGCATGTCAGTGTTTTACCAAATAAACCCTTATGAGTAGCTATGACTTGCTTTTGAGTGGGAACAATCCTGTAGTTTCATGGTTGTTTGAAAGATTTTGGCAGTCATTTTACAATTAAGCAAACAAAAAGCTCCTGGCCTATTCAGTTTTGGTTGCTTCAATATACTACAAACTCAAAAAAGGACAAAACTGAAAACCTGAGCTAGAAGTGTGAGAAACATTACTCTGAGCTCTTTGTCATATGGAATACGAAAACTGGGCTACATCAAAGATCTTGTGAGGCATGAGTCAAACTGATTTTGAAAAACACCCTTTCATAAGATATTACTGTTCTAACATTCATATTCTTTCTCTCTTTTATATCACTAATACACCCTCCAGGTACGGAATTAATTCACAACCTGTGTCATACTTCCTGAATTCTTTGACAGTAGGAGTCACGTAAATAATTACTAATCAGAAAATACGTATTAGTAAAAGTGCAGGGTTTAACCTATATATATATAAAATTGACTACGTGTAGTTACAAGAAGAAAGCTCAAGAATAAAAGAATTTTGGGATTGCAGTTTTTTTATAGGAAACTTATACTCGGCTTACTCTTTGTATTGCCAAGCTTTCTTCGTTTAAAGTCTACTCACTCATATAAAATGCTGTGATGATGGAAACTCTCCCATTTGCTATTAGTAAAGACTACTGTTTGTTTAGTTCTCCTTTAATCTCAATACAAACAATTCTATTTATTTGCAAAGACCATTATACTCTTTTTGTTTAATGTATAAGATACAGAAGGAGATTTAAGCCATGATATTTTGTTGTAATGTCCAAAGTTTAACTTTATAGCTATCTGTTAAGCTTAGCACAATCAGCTTATGCACTACAAGAAGACACAGTGTTTTTTTCATTAATAGCATTTTCCATAAGCATTCACTTTTAGGTTTATTGTATTTTTCTACAAGTGCTGCTTCTGTTTGGAAGAAGAATTTTGTCCTAGTCGGTAAATTAAGTCCCACTGTAGCATGTACTCAACACTTGGATGTTGAGTTGAACTTCTGTTTTATTTTTTTCCTTTTCAGGGATGGTTAGGGGTGAACAAGACTTGCTTAGAGAGAATGAATCATATTGATTATTGCAGAAAAATATTTTTCTCTCTGAAGTGCAAGTCAAATACTGCCTTGATTTATATTCATCCCACATTTTTAAAATTTTATACTTGCTCTTCTATTGTGTTTTTACGTACAGGTAATTACTTTGTGCCTGCTATATTACCTAAGCCAGGTAATATTACTTACATACATATTTCTTCCTTAGAGTAATGAATCAGTGTTCAGTCCCTAACCAGGAAACCTTCCTAGCTATACAGCTCCAGTGTGCTGTTTCTGCATTCATTCCATATGCTGTGTTACCAGCTGTGGTCATGCTCCTTGTAGGTGAGACACCACTGAGGTTAATCACTATTGTGTTCTCTGACAAGGCAAACTTGGGAGTGTGCTCACAATTCTGCATGCCTCTTAGCTCTGTACCTCCTCTACAGGCTGCCAGGATTCTGCTTGATTCAGGCTGCCTACAAATCCCATCTGCTCTGCTCACAGATAATCTATCATGGTCCTGGTGCGAGGGATCCAGACCTGTTCTAATTGCCCCTCTTTGCAAGGCCAGGTAGGGTGGCTTATATCTGACCACAAAGATCAGAGCCCCTTTACTTATCATCTACCAGTACATGCTCCCAAGATGCAGATTACACGTAAAAGCACTCACAAAGAGCAGAGTAGATTAGTTAAATTAAAACAGGCAACAAATTTAAATTGAAGCTGGTCTTTGAGACTGTTCCTGTGTGCTCTGTAGGCACACCCAGTAAGATTTTGTGTGAAAACATCCATGGCTGAGTTTAAGACTGCTTTGTTTACAGAGGATCTTAGACACTATTGGCATAGAAGGTTGTGATTTATAGGGGGAGCTGGTTTTCTTGTGACATACTAGTGGTTAGTAGTTGACAAAACTGTGTAAATTTCTCAGTGCTGACAAGCCTTAGAAGTGCTCTCAATTGCTCACCTTTAGGAACATTAAACAAAATTATGATATTTTTCTTAAAATTAATCAAAAGAAGGGGGTGGAAGGTAAAACATACTCTGCATCCTAGAAGCCTGGGATCACAACCTAATAAGTAATAGCTGCATTTAATAAGCAGTCTGTAAGTAGTGTAGTATGAATAAACATTAGGGGTTTGGCTATGGTTTCAGATTTGTTTTCACCTTTGCATAGAGTGGAGGTCAGGAAATATTTGATCATTGGGTTCTCTTTGGATGGCAAGTCCTGGAATTTAAGCAATTAAAAGCACAAGTGACTGTTTACCATTCTAATACTGGATTAATGTTGTAAATACAGTCACTGTCTGGACCAGCTTTCACTATTGTAGATCCCAGCAGGAAATCTTTGCAACCAAAAGTCTGTCCATAGATACAGTTTTGATTTACAGCATACATAAAGCAGAACACCCTTTTGTCATTTTTTAAAAAAGTTTAATGCATTAAATTAAAAAAAAAAAATTAATACTTTCCATTAAATCCCCACTTTTCTTCCAAAGACAGCTGCTTAACCAGTTTGCAGGTAGAGTGGGTATTTGACTACACTAATTTTAGCTTGGATTTTTTTGTAGTAGTAATAGGGCAGGGAGGGACAGGCCACATGAACCTAAAAATTATCATTCTGTCAAGAAATGGTTTGCAGTCATGCTATGTAAGGGAAAACATTTATATGAATAAAATTGCCAAATTTCTGTTAGCTATAGCACTATTCAATGCAATGGTTTATGAGAAGTTTCACATCATGAATGCAAAAATGGAGAGAAGGGAAGGAGACTGGCTTATGCATTTAGATTTTGGCAAACTGAAGATATGGACAAGCGATAGGTGTTTTCTTAGCTTGCTTAATGTTCACCTGAAGCTAAAATGGAGACATGATAAGTAAAACTATCAATCCTCCAAAGAGAGATAAAATGGCTAGAAATCTGAAATAATTTATCCATAGCTTGGACTCACCAGATGGGAACAGAGAATCTCCATCAAAAGAATATCTGCTGGTCACAGCTGCCTGGAGTGATCTGCAGATTTATACCACAGTGGGTCTTCTGCCTGATTCCATGATTTCTTCTAGTTCCTCAGTCTTGGATCTGAATTAACTTCATGGAGACCAAAATTACTTGCAAGGGGTTTATGGAAAGAAAATGTTTTTCTTGTACTGTCTGATAAAGCACAGAAAGTTCTCTTTCCTTCCACTCTGAAACAAAAATGTCAAGTGCATTCCCAATATTTAAAAAAAAAAATATCAAAGGTCACAAAAATGAGATTTTTACTTACTTTTGTCAATTTTTTTTAAAATAAAGATGGATATTTTATATTTTCACAAGGTCATCTATCAGCCTCAGAAGAATTTAATACATTTGAATAATTGATTCTGCTTTGGATTATAGACAATAAATGGCTTACCTGAACCATAGAAATCCTATAGTTATTTTATTTCTTCCTTTCCTCCAGTTTCAAGGACCTCTTGAAGATAGTTAAACATCATCACCACAGTTAACAAGACTATTTATGAATAACATCTACTCCAGTAATGGAGGCTGAATATTTGACACATGCAGATAAGAATCACAGTCGGTAACTTCAGAGGAAAGAATGTTGAGGATCAGAACTGAAGAACTGCGTTAAGATCAAGCTCCAAAAGGGGAACAAACAAGCTTCTGAGTCTTGTTATGGAAGAATGAATAAATTGAATTCTAAACTATTTAATTAATTGTTGGCAACCCATCCAGACATTTTCTATTAATGTTTTCAGGAGTTATTCCAAGCCATACAGATACATTTATATAAACACAAATATAAGCGCACATATACAATTTTTACGAAACATGAGAGATTCTTACTGCATTTCTTTCACATAACAAATAAGAAATTAGTTCCATATCAAGTCTGTGGGACCCTAGAGGATTGTCACAGTTTAACTTGTATCTTTGACATCACAAAATTAACTCCCTAGAGCTTTCAGAAATCAAAGGTCTCTAAAATAACTAGAAGTAATTTTAGGGGCCATTGCACTTGTGGCACTGAATGGTTTATAAAACAAGAAAGCTTCTCTTCAATGCCTTTTCTTTACAGCTGTTAAGGTTTGGGTTTTTTGTTTGTGGATTGCTTTTTCATCACAGACAAATAAAAAAAATGGAAGAAGGAGAGCCATGTATATATTTTTATACATTCTCTGATATTTCAAAAATATTTTTTTCTGGTTTTTAGCTCATCTTCATTCTGGTGTTTCTTCTAGGTGATAAAGCTAAGGAACTTTGTTGCCAAGCTGAGCTTTTCAATAGGATGAAATTCAAGAAGATATACTAATACAAATTTCTGAGTTTTTCCATTCCCTGCTAAAAGACAGCGTGTCCTCTACTATTTTACAGGCACTAGACAAATGCTGGCACAGTTGTACAGCTAAGAAATAAAACAGCTAAAGAGTTGTAGGCAACTGAATTTTATAGGATTCAAAAAGCAATTAAAGCCCATAATTAAAATGCCTGATGAGGGCCAGTCATATTGTGCTCTTTCTCAGGTAATTATTTATCGGTCAGCTGTGGCAGATTTTGCCAATATCATCTTCACTCTCATTTATGACTCACACTTCCCAATCAAACCAATTTTATGGTATGAAATACACAGGTCCTTCCCTATAATTATTATGAGGAAAGTTCCTATAGGAAAAATTACTGAAGTACATTTAGATGCTGTTGATTTTAAACCAGAGCTGACAGTTTCCACACACAAAAACCCAAACCAAACCACCAAATAAACCCTCAATGAAACCCACACTCAAATATTTTCTTTTTTAAACTGCTCAGTATGTAAGGTCAGTTTTTTTAGTCTGACAGTTCAACCATGATTTATTCTTTCTGTCAAATGTATGACTATATTTATCTGAGCATCATACAATCAGTAAAGAATTGTAGCTTCACAATACTTGTGCAAAAGGCAAAAGTGTGCTAAAGACACATCTGTCTTACTGTGATGGTGTATTTGCAAGCCTGAAGTAAAATATAGAATAAAATAATATGCCCCAAATTTCAGAGAAAATTAATCAATGATCAATGTTTATGAGATCCAGATCACTACTCTTTTATCCACTTACATTCTACGTTTTCTTTGTACAGTCCACTGGCAAGATGTCCACAAAGGCCTCTGTCAAGATGTCACAAACACCTCTGCAGTCTTCCACTACTATCGATTTTTATTCTAAGGCATACACAAGTGAATTATCTTGATGATGTACACTGAGACAAGCAGTCCCTGATGCCACAGAGCCAGAGATGACACTGTTAAAATACAATTCTGCTATATTTTGATAAAGAAGAAAAAAAAAGCTACCAACAGGTTTCCCCATGACTCCACTGCAAACTTCTCACTTTGAAAACTATCTTCTCGTTTGTCCAAGATATCACATTCCATTGACATTTAGAGCGTGCTGAAAGACAGACCTATTCTGAAAAGGGCAGAGGTAGTAGAATTGGTTTTCCAGTTGTTCATTCTGTGGTTTTCAGAAAAGAAGTTACTCTTGTCCACTTCTTTGTAGTTGTATTTTCACTATATGATTAAAGTGTCTCAACGCCATGACTTTGTTGTATCTTTAATCAAACAGATAATGAAATCTGGCTTTTATCAGATTGATTCAGACAGGTCAAAGTTGTCTACTGTTGGAAGCTCTCCTCCCAGCTCTTAGCCAAACAGTGGCAACAGCAGTCACTGGCACATTATTAGAAGTTGGTTTATACATAGAGAATAAATTTACCTAGGAGAGAGAGCAGTCTATACCCAGTAACCCTTAATCTGAAGAATAACACCAAACATTGGCCATAACAGAGCCTATTATACCTCCACCTGGTCACAAAAAATTCAGCTCATAATAATCAATGCTTATATTATAATTTAAATTGCCAGATCAAGAAACAGAAACCATCTGTTGTAGAAGTGACATTTCAAGGTGATTATTCAACCAAATGTGAGACAGAGTATGGAAGAACAATTCAGCAATGGTACAGATTGAACATCTCTGTCTCATAGGTCACAGAATTAATATATCATGCTTTACTTAAACCTAATTACTAAAGAAGAAAAATTATAAATTGCATTGGCTGGGCATCTTCTTTAAGTACTCTCTTTTATATTTATAAAAAGTTTTCTTGGAGTTCCAAAAGAATGGGGCACTTTAAACCCCCCTGATGTTTCCTAGAAGAGCAACATTTTAAGATGCAAGCAGGTCTGGAAATTCTAGGACTGCAGATGCCACATGGGCATACTAAAGGAGGTGCCCTATGTATCTGCTATCCATAAATAAGGAAGAACTGGCTGGGTTTTTGGAAGTCAAGAGCAGGTTTGACTGCAAGCAACGGCAAGATGATGGAGTTTAACATGTTGGAGGAAAAAAAGAAAGGCATGCAGTAGAATAAAGGTCCTGAAATTCAGGAGAAGATTTCACAATGTTCAGCAAATGGATATGTAGTATCCCCTAAGTGGGTGCTCTGGGGATAGAAAAGGCCAGGAGAGCAGGTCAATTTTCAAGGACAACCTCCTCAAAGCAGGGGAGTTATCCTTCCGCTAGTGCAAGATAATGGGCAGGCGTAGCTTGGGGCCACAATAGCTAAATAGGAAATTCCTGACTGAGATCAAACACAAAAATATAAGAACTGGAAGTGGGAAAAGGAATAGATTGCTGAAGAGGAATATACCAGTTTCACCCAGGCACAGAGGGACTGAATTAAGAGGGCCAAAGCAACTGCATATTGGTGCATTGGTACATGTGTAGTTTACAGGTAAAGGGAAGTGATTATTCATCTCTATTTTGCATTGGTAAGCCCACGTCTATAATACTATGCCTAGTTTTCAGTCACACACAGGAGAGACAGACGAACTGAAGAAAGTGTAGCAAACAGGTACTAAAATGGTTTGCTGTCTGAGGCATGTGACATACAAGGAGAGACTGAAAGAACTGGATTTTTTGAAACAAATTAAGAGAATGCTAATAGTAGAATGGACACAGATTTGTTTCTTCAGCTCTTTGAAGGGAAATGCATTGATGTAAAGAAAATGAGACCTGACTATTCTCAAACATGCCTGTTGAAAGGACAAATAAGAGTCAGTCACAAGTTACAAGAGGAATCATTCTGACTGGGCACAAGAAAAAAGAATATCACAGGTTAAAAACTAAAACAAATTTCCTGAGAGATTTGTATCTCTGTTCTCAGAGATTTTTAAAACTTGACTGGAGAAGGGCTTAAGCTGCCTGATTCAGCTTTTGAGTTTAAGCTTACTTTGAGCAGAGGGATTGGACTAGATGGGCTCCAGAGGTCCCTTCCAACCTAGATATTTCTTTGATATATACAATTATTCTATGATTCTCTCAATGTAATTTCTCACTAAAGAAAAATGGAGAAAATATCAAGATTACAGCACACGTGTTGCAAAGTCCTTTGAAATTCCCTGGGAAGTGCTAGATCCCTTCTAATTAAGAACTAAATGAAACATGCTAGAAAGCAGAACAATGCACATAACTTACAACTGAACAAATGCACTATGAAAGTTTGGGTAGAATCCTGTTTTGGGACTGTATATAATGAGTTCATAGAGAAAACACTCTCTTGCTGGTATAACCTCATCTAGCAACTAGGACCATGCAGCCTCTCACTCACTCCCCACTTGGTGTGATGTGGGAGAGAACTGGAAGAGTAAAAGTGAGAAAAAAAACTCTTAGGTTGGGATAAAGACAGTTTAGTAAATAAAGCAAAAGCTGTGCATGCAAGCAAAGCAAAACAAGGAATTCATTTACCACTTCCCATCTGCAGCCAGGTGCTCAGCCATCTCCAGAAAAGCAGTGCTCCATCACATGACAGTTACTTGGAAAGACAAAACGCCATTATTCCAAATACCCCCTCCCTCCCCCTATTCCTTCTTTTTCCTCCAGATTTATATAATGAGCATGATGTCATACAGTATGGAATATTTGTTTGGACAGTTGGAATCGGCTGTCCTGGCTTTGTCTCCTTCCGACTTCTTGTGTGCCCCTAGCCTGCTCACTGTCAGGGCAGCGTGGAGCAGAAAAGGCCTTGAGTACTTAGCAACAACCAAGTCCACTGGTGCGCTATGAACACAATTTCCCGTCCCAAATCCAAAACACAGCACTATACCAGCTGCTAGTAATAGTTAACTCTATCCCAGCTGCAACTGTGACACACACTTACATGACTAGAAAGAACATTTCTGAGAAGCCACTTGTGGTTGAGCATTTGATCAAAGGCATGGTGCTCAAAGTGAAAAAATTTTACTTATTGCACCTCTTTTGCTCTCAAGTTACTGATACTTGGTCTTGAATCAGGAGACTGTACTCTGATTTCTCTCCCACCTATTATGCTTCCTGCTTGTACAATGGCAGTCTGAAAAAAGTATTGCCATTGCCATTGTCACAAGGTTGATCTTGACATCTATCACCTATACATGCCTTTTCTTGGGTTTATACATGCATGCACACATGCACAGACATGAAACACACAGAGGCTAGCACATATACACAAATATGCACGTGATTTGAATCTTGAATTCAATTCATATTAAGGGAGTTTAGGTGTTGGTTAAATCTTATCCCACAAAAGACAGAGTGACAAAATAGGGAAGAGTGGATGTCTAGTTTATGGGGAGCAGTAGCTTGTGAAAAAGTTTAAAATTTCCAAGATCTGATATTTTGTCATTTGTAGCGCAGGTTGTTCATAGATATGAATGCATAATTTCCATTACTCTGGGTAGATCTTTACTGACTTATTGTGAAAAAACTCTAAGCTTTGCTCTGAGAGGTAAGACTATTAAACCTAAGGATGCTGAGGCATCTTAGAAACTGTATTTACCCTGAAATAAATATATTGATATTTTTCTTTTACATAGAATAGCCAAGGTTGGAATGGGCCTTTTAGATCATCTAGTCCAACCATCAGCCTAATGCTGGCAAAAAACATCATCACAGCACTTAAGTGTTACATCTAACCATTTTTAAAATACCTGCAAGGCTGGTGACTGAACCACTTCCCTGGGCTGCCTATTCCAATTCTTAATAACACTTTCAGCAGAAAATTTTTTACTAGTATCATAGACTCATAGAATGAATGTTCCTGCAGTTCCCTGGATCACCCTTCTGACCTTTTTTGTGAATGGGCATCACATTTGCTAGAAGCCAGTCAGGTGGGACTTCTCCAGTTTGCCAGGACTGCTGGTAAAAGATGTGTCTCAGTGAGCACTTCACCAGCTCTCTCAGTACCGTCAGGTGGATCCCATCCAATGCCATAGCCTTCTGTATGTCTAGGTGTCGCAGCAGGTCCCACACCATCTCCATTTGGACTACAGGGGCTTCATTCTGCCAGTGGGCAATAAATGAGTATCAAAACATGCATCCCTGTGAACTGGGAAAAACAGCCTTGGTGGTAACAATAAGAACAAAGTATCGCACAGATGTAACATACACCTAGATAGCAAGCTGGGATCTCAGGTGGAACTGCATACAAGTGAAGAAAGAGTAAGGTGTAGAACTTTCAATTAAAGTGAAATAAATGAGTCCAAGTGGAACCTAGACTGAGGAGGACACATCAACACTGTACTCCCCCAGCAAAGGATTTTTGGAAACAGAAAATAATCCTGCTTTTGCTTTTCCAGTTGTCGGCATGCCAGCATCAGAGAAGGTCACAAAGTATACACAGAAATTACCAGCACAATATCTGTGAAGTCTCATATCTTATCCAGTTTGTTGTTTGGTTGTGGTATTTTTTTAAAAAAAGGAAGTCTTCATAACCAGATGATTACTTTTGAGGAGTGTGTGCTGTAATCCAGATTGCTTCTATTCCTCCTTTATGCTACAACATCCTGTTACTGCAACATTTTTTAAAAAGTTGGGATCCATACATCTGATTATACTGTTATGCCACAACTGGACATTTATTGTAAAACAGATGTTGCAGAAAAGAATATTGAGAAATATTATTTTTAAGTGCAGACAGTGTCCTTTCTGATATGACATGCTGTGCCTTTGGCTTCCCTTCTATGATCAGTACTAATCAATGTTATTCTGTCCACCAGGCTGGCTTACAACTGAGCCAGTCATCTTTTCTTCTTTCACATTCTCTTACATTATTATTTCTTGCTGCTTGAATTATTTCATGACTTTGAAATTCACTTTTGATTGTAATTAATCCTAGATGAGGTTTGGGTGGGGTTTTGTTGTTGTTGTTGTTATTTTGTTTTCTCTGTTTGTTTTTAATTAGAAAAATAAAAAGATTTCTGACTTTAAAAGTAGCTTCTTCTACTCTGGTAGAAAAATGCCATATTTTATTACTTCCCTGCCCCCCCCAGAATAAAAGTTCTTGTCCTCCTTGGCTATCTACACAGAATGTTTGAATGCTACTGTAATTATTTGAAAACAACTCAAAAATTAGGCTGAAATGACCTTACCAGCCTTCCAAGTTGTTACTCATTCAGGCCTTTTAATCTTGTCTCATTAAAGACTAGTAGACACATCATGTGGATAACAGTTAGAGATCTTTTCTCATCATGTTTTGACTAAAGTTCTTACTTCCCCTGCTTACAGATTTAACCTAGAAATAGATGACAAAAATGTCACTTCATGTAATATACTCATGATGTACCTCTTTAGCATCTAAATGGAGGTAAAAGACAAATATTCAGAATTCCTTACACAGTGAATGAAACTCAAAAGCAGCGGTACCATATGAGAGACACACCTGGGATAAAAAAGATTTTCATCATGAATTTGTATGATTTAGAAATATATCCCTACGGCTGCTTTTAGAAATTTCCTCAAATAAATACTACTAATATTTTACTTAAACTTATACATAATTCTTTCATTTATCCTATCCTCTCTCTGAAAAAAAAGACAAAACCAAAACAAACATATTTTGCCTTATTGAGTCCGTCGATTGATTTGCCACATTTCAGAACTGGAGCCTTATTCTGAGAAAATGACAATTGTAATAAAAACAATAAACTATGTTTAGGATTTGACTAATGGGTATGAAGGAGTGGAATCTTTGATTAAAAGAAATGCAACATATAAAAAGCAGTGCATATAAAATGCACTTTTTCTAAAAAAAATAGAACCCTTAATTAAGGGTTCCTCCTCTTGCCTCCCTTTTAGAAGGGAGTCAGAACCTTAGCACTACCAAAGGTGCTGAACCCAGCATGAATGGTAAATTAACTCAGTTACAAAGGAGAATGACTTTGCAATGTTAAGATACTTACATGTATCCTGAACTGTAAAAATCTGCCCCGGCTTTAGAGTATGAAGTATGCCAGACAACTGGCAATGGCAATAAACTGAAACCTGCAAAGTTCTCTGTATTTTGTGTTTGCATATTTAAACACCTGTGGGACTTGGTTTGTAAATATTGCAACTGGGGATGGATCTTACCATAAAAATAGGGGGCCACATTCATCAGAACTCTTTAATCCTCAGATAAATCTGAGTCTTCTCTCCCTCACACCATAAGCAAGGATGGAGCATGCACTAGCACCAAGTCGAGCACACAACATACCAGCACAAAGTATATACAACCAGCAGAAGTACATTATACGTACCTGTGGATGTTCCCCACCAGCTTAAAAGCATTGGAGGTGAAACTGAGCATAGTGCATGCAGAATTTAATTTTAGCAAAGTCTAGTTGCTTGTCATATACTTAAAGACAGGCAGGTGCTTAATTGTCTTTGCAGAAACTTTATGTGACAGCCTGGAGCTGAAAAAAAGAGGGACTCTTCACCTTTGCTGAAGCACAGGGTGATTCCAGGGCCACTACAAAGGGCTGAAATGATTTTTCTTGCTTCAAATTCATAATATTTCTGCAGGAGTGACCATGACTTGCAGAAACTATTGTTTCTGCAAGACTGCAATGGCAGATATGGAAACAGACCCCAGCCGTTTTGTGTTCTGGCTTCTAGTCATTCCTCAAATTCATTATATACAGACAAGAACAGAAATGTATCTGGTTTCTCCAGCCTCCAGTCATTCTGAACTGCATGTCAGAGATTTGTATGATGCAATGTATTTTTTTTTATTACATATTTGTTCTGCTTTGTATCTTTCCCACCAGGATGCTTAGGTTAATAAATGTATTCCTTTTAAAATGGACTCTGTTGGTAAGCCAGAACTTTGAGGAACACTGTCTTTTGCATGTCACCTTTTAACACTTACATCATTTCCCACTGAGCTGTCTTTTCCATTCCTCTTATCACCTTAGCAAATGCAAATGAAGTAATTATCTAGTTAAATTCTGAACAGGCATTATTCATTTGAGAAATGGTTACTTTGTAGTGCTAAGGAAGCATTTTTTCCCCCACCTCTGGCACTTTACAATAAACTCGTTCTGATCTAAATTGATTGCTCTGGGATTATCTTGGAGTCATTAAAATAATGCTGTATTGACATTCACTAATGTCTTTAATTAGCAATTTCAGATTCCAACATTTTGAATTAAACATGCACAGGTATACCTTATTTTGGCTGTATATAATTTTTGTATGACTTTGAGTTAAATCTTATTTTGCGTATTACATGATTGGTCTCAGAATTGTTTTTGCAGCATTAAAAGTGGTTGCAGCAAGGAAGGGATGAGCACCCCATAGCTCTTGAGATATGGAAACAAGCTTCATGAAGAACAGAAAATGGCCAGTCTTCCAAGAATGATTGACCTACAAATGTGTTGTGAATTAGAACTCTGAACTATTCATTACTGTCTCTGTGTTACAACACAGATTTCAAGTTGATTTTTCAGCCAGTTTATATCTATACACATAGCAACTGAAAGCAAAAATATTCTTTTTACCTGCAACCAGTAAGAAGATTTGATGTTTTATGTGGAGTTCTTGTAAAATTTTACATGAAGTTCTGCTTTGAACTACAGTTAGTACTAAAAATAGCATGTGTGATTTCAGGTTCTTACACTAATCTAGGAAATCTTTTTATGGTTTGAATCTTCTTTTGTTAACCTATCAGATAAGAAAAATTCAAAAATCTTTTGCAACGGCTTTCCTGTAATCTTAAATCTGCACATTTAACCCTATCAGGCTCAGAATTTCTCCTACTTGTCTACTTATATAGGACTTTAATTATTTAAATTTTTTTTTTATGAGAATATAAAGTATGGCAGAAAAACATCACATTTTTCTGTGATTTCCTCACAACCTTGGTAACACCCACATTTTATGAGGTTTTCTGCTACTTCAGATGCTAGAAATGTTTTAATTTCTCTCTGGACTTCAAAATCCATCTGCACATAATTCTGGGCAACCAGCTCTAGGTGGCCCTGCTTGAGCAAGGAAGTTGAACCAGATGATCTCCAAAGGTTATCTCTAACCTCAACTACTCTGTGGTTTGTAATAAACTAAATCTATGTCAATTGCATCTACCAGATTTGAAGGTGACCTTGTTGCTGGTAGATGCAATTGACATAGATTTAGCTACTCTTAAATTACTTTTGTTTATTTATTACTTACAGGAATTTCTTGGATATTGAAAAATGAATAACTAAGCAGATTACAAAACCATACTTAAGACCTGTTGAGCTGGGACAGCTCTTTTATACAGCTTTTCAACAAGGATATGTTTTGGCCATGTGGCAATGAGTGGTAGTCTCCTGCTTTCTTAGGGCATAAGCAACTTAAGGGCCCTAATAAACGTGCATTTCCTTATTGAAAAATAGTTAGCCAGATGTTAAAGGTGAAAATATATGCTTCAGGGTTTTTTAGAGTGTAAACTGATGAGTAAAGGCACTGAGGGTGCGTAGACAGAGATTACTTAGCCCTAGTTATCTTTGTGAAGGGTAGCTGGGGTATCTGTTGGCATTAACTCAAATGTACTCAAAATTTCTAACTTCAAAAAAGAATTGGCAATTTTGATTGTTTCTTTTTAATAGTGAGATCACTATTAAAAAGAGATCAATTTCACAGAGATCAATTTTTTTTTAAAATAGTGAGACTAGTGTCATGTGAATAATGAAAAATCTAGGACTTGCACATTTCAAATAAATCAAAGTTAATATAGAAGATCACTGTCAAGAAAGGAAAGGCCTTTTCTTCAGATTATTGCCATTATTAAATGTCAAGATTACTGAATAAGATACATTGAATGAGAAAATACATCTCTCCTCTCTCTCACCCTTTTATAATAAATGCTTAATGGCTTTTGTAATTGCTAGTGGTCTAATTTATGTATAAAATACCAAAAAGTGGCTTGTAAGTAGACTTGTTTGAATAGTTAAAGATGAGGTACCATTAATTAGTTGAATAAGCAGTAATTTACAAAAAAATAGTATTTTATTGTGCCTTTTTATTTTTGTTGTAATACCCATAGGAAACGAAACAGGTTAGTGTTCGGAACTAATCAACTGGTAATGTCGAACTTGGGTTTGAAATAATTAGCAAGGTTTATTGCACTTTCAAATAAAGTAGGGGTAAAAATATGTATCTGTTAATCATGAGTCTTTTTATAACCTGTATGCATGCACTGGTGTAGTTCAAGAGCTTGACAGAGGTTGACTTGGAAAAACAAATTCACATAAAAGACAGGAGAGCAAGATGTCTTCTTCCCCTGATGTTATACTAAAAAGTTTCAACAACCAATGCTTTTTAACGGCCTCATTAATGGCTTTTCATGACCTCCTTATAGACTGTGGTCTGTACAAGGAGAGACAATGGGTTATAGGAAATCAGGTTAGCAAAGAAATGAGAAAAAGACGGAGGCCTACATAGTGATGTGAAATAAATTTAAAAAAACATAGGAGGATATGTTCAGTATTTGAACTTTCTGGAAAACTGGAAAAACCTGGAGTTACAAGGCAGCTCTGGAGAGAAGTGGCTCAATCCTTCACTGCCTTAGGTTTCATGGGGGCTGCTTACCTGTTTTTAAGAAGGGGGAGGGGGATACCTTTTAGTTCACACTTTTTTTCTGCATTGCTGCTTTTACTCCTCTTACTTGTTAGCATTGTATAATGGAGTGGAAAATAAATGGGGTAATGGAGGCAAGTCTATTTCATCAGGTGTTGTCCATAGAACTTAATTTGAATTCCAGTGCAAGAAAAAGTTTGACCTTTTCTGTTGTGTTCAGAAGTGTGTATACATCTGAGAAGCAAAAATTTAAAGTGAGTCTAGGGATGTGAAATACAGCTGTGGTACAGCTTATATTGGTGAATCTTTATAGACACTAAAAATCTAACCAATGATAACCTCAAGTGTGTAGAATTTGATTATTTAAAAATTTAATGCATTAGAGTTTTGAATTTACAGATAAAAGGAGGTTATAAAAAGATTACCCAACATGTCAACTTATTTTTCCGAAATTTCAAATATCCTAATATTAATGGGCATATATATCACAATATTGAACTTCACTATGATTTTTCCTGAAATATAAATTTAGTTAAGAAATTTAGTTAAAATACATTTTTTGTTTAGATGATTTTACTTAAATTCCTGGTTTATACTTCAAAACAGAAATAATTTAAAATTTAAAACAACACTTTTTTTACTTTGAGCTATTCAGACTTTCAAATAAATAGTTAAGAGGATTAATTTGACTTCTTATTTCAGTGGTTTAATACATTAATATTTTCTGACAGAAGGCATTATTTCAGAAAAACAGAAAAGCCCCAGTCTCTATTCAGAGTTTAGAATATTAGCAAATGTTCTCAGTTTCTTTGATAGAAAACTAGACAGAGGCTGTTATTGTTAAAGTTGCTGATAATACTCTTTATTCTTCATATTAACTAAATAACATAGAATACCAGTTCTGGATCAATAATTCAGTGGATTATTACTGTAGACTTATGCCCTGACCATCAAATACAAGAAACGTTGCCTTCAACAATGCAGCTCAATTCATAAAATAGGGAATTACAAAAACCATCCTTTTTATTGAAAAGAATAATAGTTCTGAGAACCTGAACCCACTGGGGAACTGCTATCCATCTTTAATTGCTATTATGGACATCCTTTTGTTTTAGATAGTTAGGAATATTTACATAACTTAAAATTAAATAGGTGCTATTGACTTCAGGGTCATCAGACTTCTACCAAAGTCCAGGCTCCCTTACATTTTTTATTCCACTTTACAAAACACCCATTTTAATAATTTTCACAGAAGTCAAAGGATGAAATCAAGGTTAATCCCAACAAGGGCATTTCAAATAGTCTATTTAGCACTTCAGCAAACTCTTCCACTCTCCCTTGCCAGCTCACTGTTTCTCACTAAATTCTAAGAGAATGGTTACTTATTCAGCCCAAGATTCTCACTGTTGATTGCTAGCAGTGGCAATTGATCAATACCAACATTCATGATGACTTTGATATTTTTATAGCTATGTTTTTAGTGCAAAGGTAATATCAATTTATTGAATATAAGAGCTAACCAACTATCAAATAGAAATTGGATTTTGGAAACTAACACCACACAAAAAAATGTATCTTATTAATAATCTGTATTCCATCCAGTCAATTTAAAAGTCTAAAATCTAAATACATGAATATGCATTAATGAACTCTATTTTCAAAGGTAAATTTAATTGATAGTCAGGTTTTGATGTCTAAATCACATTGTACATCTCTCGTTCCTTGCATATCTGATGACAAGGAACTCTAAAATATACCTTAGAGATTACAGGTAGAACTACTCACTGTCTCAGCTCAGAAAAATATCTGGCATTACTCAGTGAATTTCATTGGAATGGAACAGAAGAAATTAGAACTACTTCACCATCAGTCCCAAAGTCTTAATTAAAAAGAAAAAAAAAACCCAAACAAAACCACAACAGACCACACACAACAAAACCCAAACAAAAATCCCCATCCAGAACTCCATATTGTAGCTGTATTCAGCAAAGGCTTGGTTAACTGCAAAAAATAAAGTTTATTTCTCTGTTCCACTAGAGAACAATTCTTTCCCCCTCACTGCAACAAGTTCAGATTCACATAATCATATCCATCTCCAGAGAACAGTGTCTCTTGTTTATAAGATACAGCTCTAGGAGACAGTAATTCACTGACATTAGAATCAGTCCATAAATAATACAAGTTTCTAGAGCAGATTCTTGCAAGAATGGCACCTAATCATAATCAGTCACCATCTAGTGTCAGTGAGTCACTGGATGTCACCAAGTACATGGAAGCAGAGAGTATAAATATATCTGGTCTGAACGGCATCTCTTAATGATGATCTTTACTGTCTGCTGTCACTCTTTGAACTCTAATTTCTCCACCTCCTATCAACCACCTTTCCCATTTAACTAATTTCTTTATTCAAAAAAATTAATTAAAATATAGAATAAATTTTTAATATAGAAATTAAAGTATACTATTTCCTGATACTTTTATGATTAAATTAATAAAACATATTGGTTCAAGCAATCCTCTGGTTTCCAATTCCACCAAAGAAGAAGGAGCACTTATCGTCCTGACTGTGTATCTATACTTTTTTCTTTCACAAATCTGGATTACTGGAAATAGTAGTTGAAAAATCTGTTACAAGTCACCTCGCGACTCCTGGCCAGTCTGTGTTTTCAGTTCCTCAGTGCTGCTCAGGAATGCTCATAGGCAAATGACCAGGTGCTATTGTGGCATTAAGACAGAAAAAAAAAATATTTTGAGAAGGAAAGAAAAACCCAAACAGATATTCTTGGTATATGTACGATCACCAGAAGTCAGATTCTAGGTGTTTTCACTTGTATTAAGGTAAAAATGGTGCTGAAGGTAGAAAATCTGAAGAGTCCATTTTATATTTTCCTTTTTACCTTATTTGCTTGTGCTCCCATGCTGATCTCAGGTGGCTTTATCATAAAAGTGAATTATTGTTTTCATAGGCAGGTAGATTCTATGAGATCTATTACAGTATTTTGTTGTTGATACACTGTTTCTATAAAGAATATGAATATAGTATGCTAAAATATGATTGCTCTCCCTTTCCCCTGCATTATTTTATCAAGAGGGGAACTGAATAGTTTTTCCATCCCTCCCCTATGGAATGATTTGTTGGCCCTTCAGGATGAATTCTGCATGCGACTTGTCAAAGAATCGTTTTGGTTGGCTGTGGTTCATCCATACAAATTGAGCACTTCAAAGATTTTTCTCACTTTGACCTGCCTCTCAAAATCCCTGCAGGAAACTGCATAGTCAAACAAAAAGTTAAAGCAATCAGAGTGAATAATCTGGGACCGTATGAGGAACAGAAAGACTCGGAACCCTTTATCTGCTAGCACACATGGCCCCATTACTCCAGAAGCAGCACCTTTCTGCCAGTTTTAGTGTAACATGCAGGCCTTAAAATCCCTCAGACTAAAACTTGAGATGAAGTTGATGTTGTATATGTGCCACCTCCATCAGAATCTATGGATTAAAATACACCTCCTATGAAGCAGACTTGTACCTAGAAGAATATATGTGCAAACGCTTGTGGTGGCTGAGAAGGAAGGAGCTGCCCAATACAGCTGTATAGAAAGCTGTGTCTATTTAATCTAACAGACAATTTGATCCCCACATATGTTAGAAGTAAGTAGATCTGTGTATCATACATTTTAATGGTCTTACTGTAAGGAAAATAGAATATAGAAAGTTTTTGAAACTGCTTATGTAGAACTAGCGATGTTTGAAATACATGCTTTCAAAAAGTTCCTTTTAATTGCTAGCTTGACTAAACATTTTTCAAGAACCAATCTCTTTTAAATACTGTCGTAAAATTACTGGAGTAACATCTGTGCAGTAACACTCAGAAATGCAATTGTAAAAAGCAAAATACTTCTATTAGGTGGAAAAGTATTGTGCTTGAAATATTTTGTACAAAATGAAAAATCCTAAATTGGTCTTTCATTCCAATGTAACACAAAACTAAAATCTAAGATGTTTTGTTTTTCATGGGATTTTCATTTTTTTTTTCCAATATCTACTCATTATACATACTTGTAAGTGACTAAAATCTTATTTTTTTCTGAATGTTAAACGAGAAAGATTACATGCCAAAGATGAAGCCTGTTAAAACCTCCCAAGGGCAAAAATTTATAAAACCAAGACTACTGAAATTATTAGGGTAAATAGAAATGCTTTTTAAGACACCGTTGGATTTTTGTCCCTTAGCAGTACGCGCTAGTAACCTACTTGATGCTAGACCAGTTGTCCTGTTTTGGGGTGGAGTAGAGCCAACTTTTTGTTCGGTGGGAGGGGCTCTTGCTTAGACACTTTGCTGAAGGAACCAGGGTCACCTGAATCGGTTGTTGACCCTGTGGAGGGTTTGCACCTGTGGGAAGGAGTGGACGGGACAGGTGATCCAAACTGACCTATAGGGTATTCCGTCCCATCTGCCATGCTTAATATAAATACTGAGGGACCAAGGGGGAGGGGGCAGGTTGACTTTGTTGGTTGATGCTTGAGGGAGAGCCTGTTGGTTAGTTGACTTTCAATTTTCATTGGTGTATTCCAGAATCCATTTTCTCCATATTGCTGAGACTAGATTGCAATTTTGCCAGTGCCTGCTGCTGTCTCCCTGGGAGCTTGATATGGTTTTGTATATATATTTATTTTTATTGTACCTATTTCATTAACTTCTTTTTATTTTTATTAGTTTAGTTTTTTCTGAAGTTCATCCATCTTATTTCTCTTCTTCCTTTCTTGGAATGGTGGGGGGGTGAAGAGCATTCATCATCTTGTAACTGGCCAATTTGGATCAAACTATGGTACTAGTCCTGTGGTGGAACTCATAGAAACAAGCAGATTTTTTTTATTATATCTTCTAAATCATAGCACTTCTGGTTTGTGTTTCAGTGCTTATTTTAAAGTCAAATTCTTGATCTAATTATTTCAACAGGGGTATTTTCTAAGCAGTGAATGACAGGCTTACATAGAGAGCAGTAATATTATACAGTAAGTTTCACTTCAGCATTTTCATAGCAGTTCATTCATTTTCATATAAAGAAATGCAGTTCTAGTATCAATGTATCTAGTGCTACATTTGAAGCACTGCTTCTCTAACAGTATTGTAATTTTACTGCAACTTAGTGTTGCAGTTGATACACTTCAATTAGCACAGACTTGGTAGTATAGAATTTGGGATTCAACAGCTAGTGAAAAAAATGTGTTTATTATTGATACAGCTTTGGAAAAAACAGTTGCCTGTCAATGTTTTTCTGAGTTTTTCCTACTAAAAAAATATAAATCAGTGTAACCCTCTAGTCTGTTTTACAAAGGGAAAAACTCCCATTCTGAGTTCTTGCTTTGAAAAAAACCCAATGCTTACTTAAACATATTAAGAAGAGACCTGGCACTATTCAAAGTGCTTCTAAGCAATATTTAAACGATTCAGTTTTAATTTTTGGGAAGCTTTTTGACAAGACTTGTTGTTAGAACACTAATTTATGTATTTAGTCACCACAGTATGCAATAGTATACAGGAAAGTAACTGGCATATAGCTAGCAATTGGCGTACTGCTAAAGGACAAAAATTCAATGGTCTCTTAAAAGGCATTTATATTTCCTAGGGAATTGTACAGACCTGTATATTTTCCTGTGAGGAAGGAATACCTCTCTCAGTGGCTAGGGTAAGGGGCAGGAGGAAATGTCTTGCTTCATTTGCTGCTGTTCTTTTTATGTAATTCTTTCTTACCTGATTTAAGAGAAGAATATGGGTGAGGCAAACACAAGTGGGCAAGTGATTCAAAGGTCATTTCAGCGGTGCTGGAAAAGTCCATTGGAGTTATACAGTTCTTTGGTGTTTTTTAAAGTGGTCATCCTGGATTTGTTTAATAAGCTCTAGAAGGACATTGCCTAGCTAGATCTTTTCCTGCCCACAGAGACTTCTTTTCCAAGTTGTCAAGTTCTTCCCAAGTTTTATAGTCATTATTGTCCTAAAGGACTACATCTGTCTTATTGGTTCAAAGACTTCTATGTTATCTTTAGTGTAGTTAGGGCTTCAGCCATTAATTAAAATCTCTTTAGGGCAAAAACTAACAAAGTTACAATGACATTAACTTTGAGGCTGCAAACTTGGACAACTCAAATGATATCAGATTAAATAATTTGAATTTTAACTTTCCCTACTGTGTGAAAATTAATGTCTTTCACTTCAGGTAATCCTATCCATGTGACTTGGGTTGTTCTTGAAATCAGTGTTGTGATTGTAACTCTCAGCCATTTACTCAGTGGGTTCTTTAGCTGAACAAGATTAGCTCCTCAAGTAATATTTGCGGGTTTAATGTTATTTTAAAATTTTGATATTTTTATTTAAATAGATTTGTTTTCCGCAAGAAGGAACTAAACACCTCAATTTCTTTTAAGATTGCATTGATTTATTTTTTTTTTCTTCTTAGAAATGACTATCCACCTATAATGTAGTATATTTGGGGTGTTGGGCTGAAGTTCCCACAGTTCTGCCATAGACGAATTTGTTAGTATTTTGAATTTTGTCATTCTATCCAACAAAAAACTTGCAAAACTGCAAACGCAGTAATGTGTCCTGTATAATTTTTCCCTCTTCCTTTCTTATGCTTTCCTTCCTGTTTTCTTCATACATAGCCAGGTAATTACTCAAGAAATTTTCTAGCAAGGGAACACTTTTTTTTTTTGTGTGTAGTGTATACAATGCCTAGATTATAACGAGGACTGCCAAATACCAATGAAATGCAAACAAGAAAGTAATTCTATCCTTAGCAGAAATTATGAAGTTTGCTTCCTTAAGTATTCATGTCTTGTAGCTACATTTACTGCTGTGTATAATATAGTGAATTTCTATTGAATTTTTTTGGTTATTTGGGTATTTATAATAACTTTCTCCTGTGTTGGTCTCTAAAGTTTAAAAAGACTTGAGGTCACCCTTCTTCCCTTCAGTGAAGACTTTAATAAATTCGCTCTACATAGTTTCCTATTTTTATGATTCTTACTTGATTTTTGTATTGCTGAGACCTCTGTTAGACATGATCGAAGTTGACCTACAAGTTTCAAAGATGTCAGGGAGAAACTTACAGAAACAAGCATTATTTTCTTGAGAAACCAGGTTACATATGTATTATAATAATGATATAAAAATTATCCTGCTTCCCACACTTGCAGACCAGATGTTTAGGTTCTCTTTTTTTAACTTGTGATTGTGAAAATAAAGGATCTTTAAGAAAGAGCAACACTCATCTAGATCCCAGTTCACTGGATGGTTGCCAAGTCTGGGACATGAAAGGTAAATAAGGTAAACGATTTTGAAGCAAAGCAAGCCTATCCTTTTCCTAACAGGGTTTTCTATTATGAGCCTCTCTTGCCCTGCCGAAAAGCAGGTCTTGAAACCCATGGAGCTAGAAGGAATATAGTGTCACAGACATACCTGTTTCTGCACTTGGCTGGCCTTTCATCAGTCCTGCCAATTTCATTTGACCTCAGTACCAGCTGCCTCCTTCAGGGACTATACAGACCTCCCTTTATACTCACTATCTGTTAGTTTGCCTATCATAGCAATGCAGTGTTGATCACTGAAATATTTTATGCCTCAAGTTTTCTCTGTTTCACCAGTGATGAAGGCAGGCTTAAGGAGAGTTAAACTTCCCTGATTTATTTCACAGAAAATAAGGTATATGAATGCTTTTAAGATGCTGGGCTTACAGCATCTTAATTTACGCCAGTTCCTAGTAAACTGTCCTTTCTATCATTAGACAGGGTTAAATAATAAGGAAAAATGTGTCAATTTACCCTGTAAGTTCACTCTATTTAGAAAAACTGAATCATCCAGGCTGGAAGGGACCTCCAAAGGTCATCTAGTCTGACTTCCCTGCAGTCGCAGGGACACCCCCAACTAGACCAGGTTGGGTCTAACACGTGCTTCTGTCTCCCTTGTTTCTCTCCTCTGTGCCCCTCTGCTATTATCCCTTTTAGTTTGTACAGTCATTCAGGCTGCCTGTCTTCCCTCCTCCTGTTCAATATGTCATCTATAGTCTGTGATGGCAGGATAAACAATTACATACGCCACAAGCTTTTATGCAGCGAAATGGCTGTTCTGGGTATAAGAGGAACTGTAAAAAGAAGTGTAAAAGCTTGTGATGTATGACAGCAGAGAGAGTGAAAAGCATCTGGATTTTATGTCTCTAAGTGCTTCTGAAAGCGTAGAAGGACAGTATCTGACTCCTTTCTAGAAATCAGTTGGAAGAATGGTTAAGAAAAATAATCTTAAGCATGCAATTTAGTCAACCCAAGGTAAAAATTCAGCTCTCGCTAATGCAAGTGATGACTTTTTTTCTTAAAACTGTGTGAATGAGGATGAAGGCAGAACTTGGCCTGCAGCACCTAAGAATTCCATATTTCTGTGAAGATTTTTTTCACTTGTATGGAAGTTTTGATACAGAATCCTTGTGTCAGACTTTATTAACCACCAAAGTTAGGTTAATGCTTATCGAACTGGGATTGTAAAGAAAGCCAGTTATGACTAGTTTCAAGTCAAACTAGTTGTGAGACCTCTGAGAAAACCAGAAGAAATAATGGAGCTGGCAGGGGGGTGGGCCAGCCTACTGTCACAGGAGCCCTTTCCTCAGGGCAGCACCTGCAGTGGCTTTCGCAGGTCACTGGAGGCTGCACCTGGCCCCTAGCACATTGGTGGCCTTTAGCCCTTCTGGGACCTTACAGGCCTCTTGTTCAACAGAGGCTTGGAGGGGACACAGCAGGGTCCTCTGCTGCTATAGAGCAGGAGGAAAAGGCCCCACACCCTCAAATGTAGCAGTACCTATGTTCAGGCTCAGCATGAGGCTTGTCTGGCTCTTACTCAGTCCTGCTGGCAGAGAAATTGCATTTCTTTCTCCTTAATGAAACAAGATTCCCTTTCCAAACTCATAGATGTCTCAGGTGATCCACTGAGAGTCTTTTCTTATCAATCTCACTAGTTCCACCATCAGTCACATCATATATCGAGACTGGTAACAAAAGTCAGGTGTTTACCCGCACAAAGTTGGGGAGTTGCCAGTTTTGTTGCTTCTTTTTACAGGAAGCACCTGTGTTCCTTTTTTGACTGACCTGTATTTTCTGTTTTGGAATATATGCTGCTGGTATTTTGGGGATATCTCTGCATTGAAAAAAAAAAAAACTTTTGTCCCACTTTTTTTCCTCCTTCCCCTCTAGTAACTGTAACTTATTATGACAACCCCAAGAAACTATGGGAAACACAGACTGGGGTTTTCCCTCTTTATGCAATTTGTAGAAAACTATACTCCTCAATACACATTATTCAATCTTAGGTGTTCATAACCAAGCTGTTTAATAGTCGTTGAGACTTTTTATTGATACAAATACTAGTAACTCTGCTGACAGTCAGCTCGAGTCTTGAATTTACTTTGATTTTAGTTGTAAGAATACATTTTTTTTGAACTGCAGAGAACTGTGTTCTGTACATATTTGTCTAAGGTACCCTCTTTCTTTTCTCCCCTTTAGGAGGCCGGAAAGATTGAATCATTTTAAGTAATAATTGCTTTTACTACTTTTATCCTTGAAAGAATCATTAAAGTATGTTCTGGATGATGTCTAATTCATTCTACAGGAGTTAATGGAGGTTTGGTTATACCATGTGGGTCTAATTTTGGTAGCATTTTGTCTGTATCACTTAGTTTCCTTTTCCTACCTCACACACGTAAAGCTCTCTCTCTCCTTTTAGATTCTTCCAATATAAAGCTTTTTACTTCTCACTAGAAGTGTATTAGCAAATTCTTCTGTGTTACACTAATTTAAAAAGCTTTATGAAACACTTAATTTTTAGGAGTTTAATATTTTTTCCATTTTATAATTTGTCACTGAGTATATTGATTTAGGACAAAGTATTACTATACAAGTCTTGTAACATGCAACATCTAATAACATTTTATATCATATATGAGCCTACATTTTCCTTAGCATTCTCTGTTTTGCTTTGATTCGTTTTCTAGAACAGAGTACGTAATTCCAACCCTATACTATCACTTATATGGACATATTCTTCACTAGCATCAAAAATACCACTTGTAAAAATAATAAAAATAAAATACAAGAGAGCTTGCATCTTTTCTATGGATATTTCAGAGCCTTCTGGGTGCTGTAGTCTATGTCTTTGATTTTTGAAGAATAGTAGCATTAACATCCTATTACATGTGCAAGTATAGTGGAAAATTCAGACCAGAATTTAGAACTGAAGAATATATGTATTGTAGTACTCTGGCCAGATGAAAGACATCAGGTATCTCAGGTGTAACAACAGAATGGGTCACAATCATCAGTAATGCAAAAGTTTTACTGCCAAGATAGAAAATTTGATAATGGACCTGGAATTTTTCAATATTTTAAGATAATTTTAAACCTGTTTAATTTTTAATTAAATTAAATTTAATTTTAAATTAAACATTTTAATTTAAAAATGTTTTTTAAAATGATGCATAAGTATGATTTTAAAATAAATTTGTGCTTTGTTTAAATAATTGTTTATGTGAATATATAAAAGACTAATATGAACTATGTTATAGCAATTTTTGCTTTCTGGAGACAAGTTCAACTTTCTTAGAAAAGAACTTGAATAATTAGGTTTGCAAATGCATCATTGATGATACCAATTAAAGAAAATTATTTTCCATGCCATCTTTTTCACATATTTATAGTCAGTGGCTTTGCTCTGTGGAGATTAATCACAAATAGAAACTAAAACCATTACCACACTGACTTCTTAGTCATATGAAAATTCTCCGAACTGATTCAGAATTACAGATCAAATGTCCTTCTGTCATCCACTGATCTGATTTCTTTAAAGACAACGAAGGCCCATTCCAGATTAAGTGAAAATCAAATCTGAACCATCTAACTACATTTTAAAGATACTGTTATTTTGGAAGAGTTATCCAAGTAGTTCATGTTCTCCCAGATTTCAGACTGAAAAAACAGTGACTTGCACCATTGAGGAAATTACGTGTGTGTATAATTACATGAAAGATAAATGTGTTTAAAATTGATATACCAAAGATACATATATAATTCAAGAAATACATTATTAACTCTAGTTTATATGCATGTCAGTGTGGGATAAAGCAAATCATGAATTTTAGTAATTCACTAGTTTAATACGATATAATAATCGAAGCCATTAAATAAATGTTAATAGTGGGGTAGCAGTTCTTAGGAGGACTTTCAACACAGTTTCACACCTTCAGAAAGAACAATTCTTACTCGAGTAAATAGCTCAGTCTGTCAAGTCCTAATTTGTTTTCTGAATGATAAACAAACCCAGAAGAGGGCAGAAGAAAAAGCTGAGATTACGTGCTTGATTTTCTATGTGAAATGAGTTTGAAAGAGTAGCTAGGAAGCAAGCAATTAAGAGTGAGGCCACATCCCTTCAGAATTATTACTACACAGGTTTGGGGTTTGTTTTCCTTGGTGGGTTTGGTTTGGCTTTTTTTTTTTTTTTTTTTTTTTTTAGCATAGCTGTGGGAGAGTTGATCAGATTCTTTTTAAATAGAGAGAAAATGCCTGCACTATTTGTTTTGAGAAGAACCTTAGTAGGAGAAAAACTCATTTCCTCTATGGTTTTCCAGTTAATATTATACTACACAGAGAACATACATTACTATTTCAGCTTCCCATAGGTGAGGAAAGAGAATCCCCAGGTATTCCAAGCCTCCTGTAGTTTCTCTTCTGGCCAAGCTGTCTGAATAACACTGCAAATACAATTTGTGCTTCTTACTGTTTTCTTGCTCAGTATAAGTTCTTCACAGAAGGTAATATATTTCTACTTAACGTGTTACAACAAAGAGCTGGAGCTTATAGTTCTCATAGAAATGCAGTTTCACAGATTGTAATAATTGTCCTAAACAAGAAGTTGCAAAATACTGCAATTTTGAATTACTATCCCTCTACATTACTTTGGAGTTAGTGTAAATTTGACAATAATGATTGTTCAGATGTAAAGCATGGGAGAAATACATCTGTATTGTTCTTACATAGCTCTTTGAGCAATGAGCTACCTTTCTGTCTCTTTATGTTTCTATAAACTTGGACTACATTAGAAGCTCATTTTAAAGTTATGCATAAATTGTCTGCAAATTAAAACTTTGTAGTTAATGAACAAATATGTGGCAATTTTTTGAACTTTTTGTGATATTAGAACAAATATATACTCTTTGGTAAAAGCTTTTTTCCTGTCTCACTGAACTCTGTAAATCTTGGCCAGTTTACAGGTCCCGATTCCAGTGTTTGACTTCCTTGGGGAAATGAGATATGAAAGTTCGCATACTTTAACGTTCTTCCATTTTGTTTTGTTCACTCTGGTGATTTGTAATATTAGCTGTGAATGACTGCACAAGTAGAATTCACTTTCATAAAGTTGTGTTTACTTCTCTTGTGTTGCTTTTAGAATTTTCCTAAAACATCTCCTTAGATTTTACCCCCTTGTCAGCCTTCATTTCATTGAGGTGATAAGGCAAAATTACCTTCTGTGCAGCTAAGCACAAAAAGGAGACACAACCTGTGCCTGGGCATTCCTTGTTCTCACTTCTAACAAGCTAGTACGTGAACTACATGAGTGATAAATATTTGCTTTAAATCACTAGATTGTACAGTAATAAAGCCTTTTTATCATTTTTCTAATAATTGGAAAATTTTATTCTTGCTTGTTTTCATTGTAATCAGGAAAGGCAGCAACAGTATCATTTCAGTGGCATTCCTTAGCTGTTAGTAATACCTATTTCATGTATAGCTAATTTCCTAAGATCTTAAAACAGATTACAAAGTACATAGTACCATTTTCATTAAAAAGCCCAAAATAACAAAAAGATCGTGTAGGTTCCCCATATAGTTTATATTTCTTTGTAGGTCTCCTCAGTCTCAGTTAGGTGCTTTATTTCTAAAAAGAAATCAGAAATTTGTGGGTGTGATATATTTGCTTGCTTGGAGTTTCAAAAAGCTGAAGGCATAATGTGATTAAACTTTTTATTGCTGCATTGCTTAAAATCAGGTGTTGTATGTGAGATTTAAAATCATGTTTATTTTAGCTCTAAAGAATGAGACTCGTTAGGCAGAAATAAAGATATCCTTGAAAAAAGTTGTTAAAGCTAATATTCTGTTATAAATATATAAATAATTGTAATAATGCTTAACTTTAGGAAGTGGCAGTACTTTTCTGTCATGTCAAATTACTTATGTGTAGGCAAGATTTATTTTTATACCTAATAAATGCTTCTGTAATTTATTTTGATAGTCCCTGAATTTAAAATAAAAATGTTATCCAAGTGGTGGATGGTGACGAGTGGTGTCCCACAAGGGTCAGTACTGGGACCTGTGCTATTTAACATCTTTGTTGGAGACATGGACAG
>VZRU01013368.1:220637-260567 GCA_013398155.1 Pedionomus torquatus
GTTCGTGAGACCCCACCTGGAGTACTGTGTCCAGCTCTGGAGTCCTCAACAGAGAAAGGACATAGAACTGTTAGAACAGGTCCAGCGGAGGGCCACCGAGATGATTAGAGGGATGGAGCACCTCTCCTATGACCTTATAGTAGCCTTCCATTATGTGAAGGGAGCCTGCAGGAGAGCAGGAAAGGGGCTGTTTCTCAGGAAGCGTCGTGATAGGACAAGGGGTAATGGTTTTAAACTGGCAGAGGGGAGATTTAGATTGGATATCAGGAACAATTTTTTTCCTGTGAGGGTGGTGAGGCACTGGTAAAAGCTTGCCCAGAGAAGTTGTGGATGCCCCATCCCTGGAAGTATTTAAGGCCAGATTTGGTGGGGCTTTGAGCAAGCTGGTCTAGTGGGAGGTGTCCCTGGCCCATGGCGGGGGGGGGGGTGGAACTCGATGATCTTGAAGGTCCTTTCCAACTCTAACCATTCTATGATTACTAGACAAAAATAAATCAAGCTTTGTTTACTTTAAGAGACTGCAAAGAGATCAGAGTCTAAAGCACACTTAAGTCATGGTCTACTTTTGCTGTTAGATAGTCCTGTAAAAGGAGTGTTTATGTGACAACTTACCCTATTCTGCTGCTGCTTGTTTTGGAAGAAGAAAGCTAAGCTTTGAATATAAATAATGTGTGAAACCCTGCTTAACTGCCCAGTAAATTCAAGCGCTTCTCATTCTAAACACAAGCCCACAAAATGTTGAGTGGTACTGGAGATGATGGGGAAAAAAAAGAAAGCTTTGCATACTGATTACATAGAGAATACAATTTTTTTTTTAAATCTCCATCTTTAATTTAAACAATTCCTTGTAAATATTTGATACAACTGCCTCCCAAAGCTTCTAATTTTTTTTCCTATTAAATATTCTAAGGGATTATTTTCCTGACAGACTAACCATGTGCTTTTAGCAGTATGGTGATGATTTAGCTGTTGGTTAACTTTTCGTTTAAGTAGCATATGAAATCAGAGCTAAACTTAAATGCTTTAGGACAGAGCTCTGGATGGCCTCTGGAGGTCTGATTAGCACCCATGGGGCTCCAGTGATGTTTATTTTCTCTAGATTTGCCTTATCAGGGATACAAACAAGAAAAAAACACAACAGTGTTTAAGTTTCCCCTCACCAAGGCAATGGAAGCAAGACAAATTTTATAAGGAAACATACCAAGTCAACTTAAAAGAATTTGTGTGTACATAATGTGTATTCTGCAGATACTAATGGGTGCAATGGGAATGGTTTTATTTGCTGATTTTGTGTGCCTCTGCACTTTTGCCAACTTTTACTCTTTGTTCTTTCTCTGTACAAAGAGTCAAACCTTTATCTGGAGTTAGAGGCACTTGTACAGCTTACTAAAAACTGCATTTAAGCTGATTTGGGTGGTGATCTAATTAACAGTCAGCAGGCTTGGTCACCTGAGTGCTGACAGTCTTCCAGTGCCTTTTCAGAGGACATACAGAGTAGTGGTGAAGTTCAATTTCTTTGATGCATGCATCTAAGAATCCTAACATAATTTCCTATAGAAATAAAAGGTGTGCCTGCAGGCCTTTGTGGATAAGCATATGTAGAGTAAGGAGAAAATGCACTGGGACCTGATTCACACTACCATGGATGCCTTGAATGGAATGTAGATTTTATGGATCAATTGAGCAGAATATAAGTGTAGCGCACTTGAAAGCTGCCTTCTAGAAAAGTTTTCTAGAAATTGCTTGATGTTTTTCAGTGATTGATGAACGCTTCCCTGGCATGACGAGAATGGCTAGAAATTGTATGTTCTGTAATTACTTAAAAAATTAAATAGCTTATAATTGATAATTCAATCGCATATAATATGGGATCCACCCTATTTCCTGGTTTGGACATCTGAATTTAACATGGGTAGGAAGCACAAACAGCAGTATTTACAGGACTTCACAGCAGCCAGAAATATCTAAAATACAAAGAGTGGCGGGAAATTTAGATATAAAAATATATTTTCTGAATTGCCTCCAAATGTATTGAGTTTGAACATCAAATAGATGCAGCTGTTTTGCAAAACCTAGAGTATAGGGGGTTTTGTTTTAGTTCCAGAGCTCTGTATGAATATAATTACAGAAAGCTTCTGTATATTCATCTAGAGGATTTCCAGCATCTGTGTAGTCATCCATGGGGCTTCCAGTAACAAATCTGCAAAATTTATGGATTAATAGTCATTGCCTTCCATTACATTTTATGCTTTCATTGACCTACTATTCCATCACAAAAGGAATTCTCAGTGCTGGTGATACTTGCTGAGATCAATCACATCTGCTCAACTATCAGATAAGGTTGAATATATTTAGTACCTGCTGAATCTTTGACCTAGGATTTAAAGAAAAAACTTCTATTACTTCACAGGATCCTATTTCTTATGCAACCACATTTCAAACACCTTCCAGCAAGTGGATTATAAAATTATTTTTTATTTATTTCTCATGCTTTCTCTTTACAAAGGACTTTTTCTTTTTTCTTTTTTTCCCCTGTCATTTAACCACAGGGAGATTTTTTTAAAATAACTGTGTCTGTTCTCTCTATTGCAAGTATTAGGGTGAGTAATCATACCTTCTATTATTACTGCACTTAAAAATGAGCCACTAGAAAAATGTTGTGGAAGAAATAAATAGAACCCAACAGAAAAACAACTGAATTAACTTTTTGATTTATGCTCTGTAATGTTCATATTCTCTCTCTCTCTCTGAAAAAATTATCCATACAGATCTGCTAAATGATCAGACTTACTTCTTTAGTTTGATTTGTCCAGGAGTGAATCGTGTGAATGTCCTAGACTATGACAAAGCTTGTTTCTTATTTCTTAAAATTTATTTTCTGTGCAGAGACTGCACCACGGTTTTCAAGTCAAGGAACTTTAAATCTAGGTAGCTCCCAGGCTTTTTGTTTTGCTTTTTGTGGGTTTGGGTTTCATGGTTAGGTTTTTTCCTCCAAACTTTTTTTGAGCTGTAGATGAAACAATTCTTGCTCTGCTAAAAAGGAGAAAAATAAGTGACAGCCCTTCAGAAGACATAAGCTGTCTTGTCCTGCACTGAGTACACCAGCTTTTTCTGCTCAGTCAGTTACTAGCTACTTAGGAACAGACATGGAAGAATAGTCATTTTTAGATTCCAGTGGAAGCATTTTTAGCTTCTGTGTTTCTCCACATTGCAGAAGTGACATGCAAGTTCAGTGCTCATTAGTTCAAGTTCTGTTGTTGGCTCCTATTTATATAGAAGCTCCAGCTCAAAACCGTCTCCACTTTGCAAGAGAAAAGAAAAGAACCGACACTTCAAAATATCTGCGCAGTGACAAAACCATGTAAGTAAGAAAGATGGATAAATGCAGAATGAAAAAGCAACTATCTTCATTGGACTAATAAATGCAGAGATGCAGCTGGGTTTAGTATCTCTATGTTTCAAAATTAATCTTAGAAAAATTAAATAGAAAGATAAACTCTTAAGACACAAATCAAGCACCTTTCTTTTTTTATTTTTTTTTTTTTTTTTTTTTGGAAGGTGACATGATGGACTATGGCCTGGGCCACTATGGAGAATGCAGCCAATTGTTGGCCAAGTTCTGACCCTTAAGTCTTGGCTGAGCAAGCATCCCGAACCACTGCTCTTCCTGTATTCAAGTTAGAGGACAGTAGGCATATATTTGCTGTTAGTCACCAGGGCCACTTGTGACATTTCTTGCTGACACTCATGGTGCCTGTCACTCCTCGGTTGAGATTGGAGCCAATCACTGCAAGCATATGTCTCAGCTGACAAGCAGTGTGTCCCATCCAGAAGGTACTGGCTGCTGGTGCCTTTCAACCATCCCCCAAAACAGCCTGGCAGGGTGTGTGCTTCTTGTCTGAGCTACCCTGCCAGTGTGCAGATGGTACTTTTGGGTACAGTGTGGAGAACTGTCACATAATTAAGCCTTCATCCCAGTTCTTTCAGCTAGCCCCTGCCATGGCTTCAAGGGATGCTTTACATATTCTTAATAGCCAAGTATTGTCTGGTTCTTTGGGCTCTTCCTAGCTATTTTTTTTTTTTTATTTAAAAATAAGGTAGCCTACTTAAGGTTATGCTTCAACAGCATGCAGAGGAAGTACTCACAGAGTTTGTGTCTTTTTTGTGTTTTCATACCTAGTGAAAGGAGGTCGCAGGAAGCCAGGAGGTTTTTCTCTGTGAATAGCCTTACGTTTAAGATCAATCTCAATTAAAACACAAGTTTGGTAACTGTAACATAGCAGGACTGTCTTTTAAATGTTTATTTCAAGATTTAATTTAGAAGTGCCCTCTTCATGTTGTAGATAGACAATTGTGCATATATTTTTATTCTGTTACTTTGTACAATCCAGTATTCCACTTGTAATAACATGCAGTTTATCAGCCCCAATATATTTAAAACACAGTAGTCTCCTATGCTTTTATCCCATTTAAAGTGACAGTCCTAGCAGATATCCAGTTATAATTTATATCCTAATAACAAGAAAGCAGATATGTATCCCGTCTTTCTGTAGTAATTAAACAATGCGTGTCAATCTGATAAGAGTGCTTAGCATTCTTGGAAGGCTGTAAAGGCCTGCACTTCAAATGCTCCTTGAAGGAAGACAGGACATTGCATGAGCACACGCAGGCAGGACATGCAGAAGTCCCTTCAGATTACCTGTTGCAATGCTCAATATTGCATGCAGCAGATGTAAATAAGAAATTGTTTTTCAATACAGCAAGGGTTCTTGAGATTGGAAAAGTTAATTAGCTTGAAAAGTACATTTTTTTGTAGGGGTCACATATGCCTTTTATCTGCCATCCTTCCTCACGAGCAATATACAGAAGAATTTAATTGCTTCAAGGTCAAATTCTCACTCTAAGTAAAGGTCAAAATGAGCCATTTCAGTAGTTTTTAAGTCTTCTTTCTTTTCCTGTGTTCTGAAAACCAATAAATTTATCACCCCCCAAAAGAGATAAATGCTTTTCACATGTCACTTCAACTAACTAACATTTTCTACAAAAAATAACTTCGTGAGAATTCTGCCTTTGACATAATTGTTAATTGACAAGCCAGCTGATTTCTTGTGTTCCTTTCCATCACAACTTCAGATTTCTGTTTTAAACATATGGCTGAATTTTTGAAGTCCCCTTTTTAAGAGTATGAAACTTGAATATTACTGATACAGCATATTTCCTTGATCTTTCACTAGTGCATGAGACTACTTCCAGGACAAGCTAATTTTTGTGTACCCCTTTTGATACAATTATTTCTGGTTTTGTTTGGTTGGTTGGTTGGTTGGTTGGATTTTGTTTGTTGTTTTTTTTTTTTTAAAGCCATTTCAAGGAATCACAGTGTTTTTACTTCAGCTTAAAGAAAAAAAACAACTAGCCTTTCTGATTGCTGTGACAAGTATGTCTGTCTAAGCAACTAAAAGAAAGCAAAAACATTTAGTTTTCCATCTATTAGACTTTAAATCTCAGGGGGGTTTGGAACTCATGATTTCAAATATACATGATTACTAAATGAACAATGCAAGAATCTAATGGAGTAGTAATAAATATCAAATATTGTAGGAGGCTAATTTTACTTAAAATGACAAAAGTGGAACTGCTTCAGAAGATCAGCCTATGTCCAGACTGAAATGAGCTATACCTGTGCCACTGCTGATTGATGTTTGTCTAGCTTGTTCTTAAAACATCCAATGAACGTTTGTGACAACGTCTCTGAGACAGCGTCAAAAACCTTATTAAAGTCAAGATATATGACACCTTTCCTGTCTGCAAAACCCCTCATGTTATGGTAGTGTAAAAAGAAGGTAGATTGGCCTGAATTGATTTATTTGTTATATCCATATTGAATTTGACTAGCCTCGTCACTATCTAACAGCTATTTACAGAAATAGATCATGCTTCTGTTTTTCTAGGAATTGAAATTTGGTCCTCTGGAATGTAAGTCCACAGAATCTTTCTTCTTCTCTTTACCCATTTTAAAAGAAATATATTATTTTTTCCTTCTCTAGTATTTTGGAAATTTTTGCACATCCTCCATAATCTCAGGAGTAAGAAGCAACAGTAAACTGCTTTTCACTTTGTGCTCGCCTGTTCTGATTTTGCGTTTACATGTTCATGGTATATTTTTTCTGTATGTCATTAGTAACCTCAAGTAATTTTCCACTTCCTGTATGCTTGCAACTTAATGAAGAGCTCATATTTCTCTAATCAATAAGGAGAAAGTAACTGACTCAGATTTCAACTACTGTTTCTGTGCTCACGTAAAGGAAGCTGTGCCCCATACATTCCAGGGAATTGCTGGACATCCTGTATGTTTGTATATTTTCTTCTCTTTTTGTTTCCAATTTATGGACGCTGACTGATTCTGCTAGGTACTCTTAAAAAGCTTTATCCACTTTCTTCATTCTGTCATAGCAGTGAGTAGTTCCAGACAGTAGTTCCCGCTGTGAAAACAGTGACATTTACACTTTTTCCTCTTTACTCATAAAAATTGGAAGATTTCAGATATCGGTCACACTGCAAAATGTACTTCAAAATGTATCGTCAAATGTACTGTCTTTTAATTTTCAAAGTTGATCTTTTAAGCTTTCCCATAATATGTTTTATGAATCAAAATGAAAGTTAGATAACAAAGTTATGTAATCCAAAGTAGAAGAAACAAAACACTTAATTTTAAATCAAATAAGTCATTTTAGCTTGACTCAGTTGCAATTATTTTGGCTGAGGCACTTACAGAAGATTTATTTAAAGGAGTAGGGCCTGAAAAAACTAAGTAAATTGTTCTTTTGACCCTATTCTTTATAAATGTTGAATGGTCTGTATTTGATCATAAAACTATATGGTCCTTGTCATTTCTGTCTGAAACACTGTTCAATATGCACGAGTATATACCAAATCAAGAAGGCAAGTGAGAGCGGTTGATTTTATTTTTTTTTTCCATCTGTTTTTAATAAGCTAAATTATCAGAAGATACCTCTGCAATGTTAGTCGAATTTCAAATGTAGTGACAAATTGAAGATTTGCCCTATTTCAACCCTCTCTTTCATTTAGATCTTGATGTAATACAGAAATAAAAGGTTGCTCTCCAATCATATCTGAAGAAAGTGGTGGCCTACAATCTCTGAACAAAATATGTAGCCAAATTGTTCAACTACCGAAGGTATGTGAAGTCATATAAGTGTATTCAGTCTAATCCCTTTCATTCTAAACAAGGACAGAAGGAAGTCAGTAAGTAGTTTCAGTAGAAACTACTTGCCTTGTGGTTATGGTTAGTGATCTGACATCTTGACTAATAAATATGGAGGTAAGGGATAAATATGGACTTATCATCAGTCAAAGTATGATATCAAAAGGACTCCGGATACTTTGATACATGCTAATTAGAGAAAAAATACAGAATGTAATCTTGTCATCAAGTGGTATAATTCTGTCAGATCTCACAAGTGAAGCATAATTGGGCCATAATAGCATTGGAGGATCTGCATGAAGGAAAAAATGAGGTTAGGAGGAGGGGTTTTGCTAGTGACAGTCTTTCTTTTAGTATGAGGTTTGTATTTAACCACGCTTTCACTCAAAAAGGTAAAAGCATTCTAATTTTAAAAGCCTATCAAGTCATAAAGAACAACTTGCTGTCTCCTTCCCAGATAAATAAATTTACTTTCCAAATGCATACATCTTTTAAAGAAAATAAAAGGCCTTATATAACTGTAATGCAAAAATCATACACTCCTTTGGAAACTTTGGGGTTTATAGGTGTGCTCTGTGCTGCCCTGAGGCATGTGCGAGAGCTTTCTGGGCTATCCTGATAGTGGAAGACATTTCATCCCCTGGGCCTGGCAGTAAGGGCTCTCCTTCGGTTTATGCAGCTTCTGTGACAACCTATGGTGCAAAGAATCGGGTGATTTGGTAAGATTTCTCAGTACCCTGTTTTTAGGTTCCTCTGCTGATGTGAAGTAATAATTATACATGCCTATATAAATGCACCTGTATAAGTCTGTGTATGGATGTGATATATGTATATAATATGTAATAGTCTGTTCTATGTATAAATGTTTATTAGAAAAGGTATGGATGAGGGGAAAAAAAAGGTAAGGAGCTCTTGCCCTGCTCACACTAAGATCAGTAACGCTTTCTCTCCTTAGCTGATTCACTTCAGAACATTTCCTGACCAACCTGCTCAGGTCTTCAGGTTCACTCACTCCACTTTTCAAAGAATGAGTTGTGGAGATGGTGTATAATTTTTGTGTAATTTTTTCTCTTGAAGTCCTTCAGGTTTTCTTTCAAATTCAATCAGTCGTTCTGTGTCAAAACCTCTTCATGAAAATGTTTATTTGGAAATAGGATTGTCATCACTTTTACTTGACTGGCCTATTAAAACTCCTCATTAAATGAGGGGTAGAAACCTACACTCCGTGTTGAATTACTGCCTAAATCTCAGAGTGAACCTCTACATGTATCACATAAAACCCATTCAAGTTAATTGAATAAGACTGATGAGTTCAGCCCACTACTATGAGCAAAGACACAAACACAATGAGTTGATCAGAGTTTTAAATGCTTTTGAGCACCCAGATACCATTGTGATAAATACATGTAGAGGGACATAGGTATAGATGATATAAGTATATGTGTAGATCTAGTTAGATATTGATGATATAGATGTAGAAATAGTTCTAGATTACACAGATGTAGATATAGATGTAGATCCAGATATAGATAGATAAGAAGTGTTTAATCTTTGCTAGGTCATAAGAAATAAAGGTTTTTCTGGCCTTGGAGAAAATTCAGTAACTATTCTCATAGTTTAACATATTTTCTTTACCACATACACAGAGACAATTCAAGCAATGTAGAAATAAAATCCTGTTTCATGCATTATAACTGGTATCAAGTTCCAATGAACTAAAGTTGTTTCATAAATAGGACTAAGGCAGGCAGCAAATCCTCTTGTTGTTTACAGCAGCACTTCCAAAGAACAAACTAAATGCAGAACTTTATAAAAACACTCTATTGCATTCCAGAAGCAAACAAAAATGTAGCACAATAATGCTTATAGAGGTAGGAGACACTCAGCTGATTTCTTTGGGCTGCAGTACAAGACTAAACAGCTGATCTGTTGACCAGCAAAATATTGTTTCCATGAAGACAGCTGATTTTGTGTGTGTTCCAGTAAATTTGAAAAACCAATATACAGTCTCTCCTAAAAAGGCAATTGTATGAAGTAGTCCTTATTTTCCATATTTTGTCTATAGATACTCATTGTTACTCATTATATTTTCCTTTTCTTATTTCATAAATGATGACACATTTCACTTTAGAGGAAATGGGTGTGTTTTATGTTGTTCATACACTGTTGTATTCAAGTACATAAAGCACCAGGTTGATGCTTTATTTAAGTTTTTCTTTAATGTGTGCTAGTAACATTCAGTAGTCTTCTATACAGCACTGGATTTACTGCTGGTTGTCAGTCCATCTTCAAACTGAAAGATTTAACATTGTATTCTTATGGAAGACAATGTTGTGAAAGATGCTCTTCTGTGATACATGTGGAACAGATGTGGAAGATTCTTAAGATACTTGGTATCTCCTGAGCTGTATTTTAACAAAAAAGGTTTTCCCTCATTACCTTTAGTTTTATCAAAACGTTTTATTCAACTTTAAAAGGAAGTGTTTCTCTCCATTCCTGATGTGAACATGGTAACTAATAAAGCAAATCTTATAATTAAAATTCATTCTTTTTACAATTTTTATGATAACTATGATAGAATAAAATTAAACTTTTCTATTTTTTCTGTGCTAACTTTTCAATGCTAAAAAGAGTAAAAAGGAATAAAAGCTTTATTTTGTTGTCATTAAAATGAGCAGATAAAATCCCAGAAGTAATGCACTGAATAAGAAGGTATAATTTTTTTAACAGTAAGTTTTATGATTATCACATTTCTCATTATTACTATCTTTAAGGATAAGCACAGATTAAAAGAGTCTGAACAGGAGAAAGCACTGAACACAGTAAGATTTTTATGCAGTTTAATATGATCTAATCTCTACCCTTGGTCTCTAGAAATAAAAAATGTGATATCTTTAAAATCATGTCCTTGTAATCTGCATTTTAACTAAACGATGCTTTTGGTTCACAAGACATTCTCTATTTTATCCTGAAAACAGGTTATTTTCATGTTAATTAGGTTCACAATGCATTTTCTATTGGAAAGGAAACTGAATTTTTATAATCTTCTTTTCAATTTAATTAAACCAGACCTTCTTTCCTCTCTTCAGACAATATGCCACAATTAGAAGACCAGGAATGTGATGGTACTAAAAAGTCAAATTTAAGAAAAAAAAACAAAAGACAGGAAAACTGTAAATAACTAAACTATGAATAATAAATAGATTGAGGTAGTTTCTATATCTTGTAATTTTTTTTTTTTACTTAAAGTGAAATTATGACATGCTTCTATCACTTGATATTCAAACTGCGACCTCAAAAACTCTTTATTCTGATACAATTTTATGCAAACTTGGATGTCATAGCTAAGTTCTCTTTTCTGCTTAACAATGTTTCACAAACATGTTCAGAACAGCAGCAACCTCAAAAATACAAAGAAATTTGTCATCCGCATCAGTTTTGCATATCACTGAGATCCAAAAATAGTATTCTTTTAATTTTGTCCTCTGTTTTGGGGCTCTGGTAGGTGATAAATCAACTCTAGCACAGACTGACAGGATTGATTTCATCATAAAAACAGTTTCAATCTGTATTAAACTTTAAGAGCTGGCAGAGAAGGATGTGAGTCTGGACTTTTATGTAATAGCATAGCTGTTAGAGAATTTTTCTAGGAAATAGGAGAAGCCTTTAAATATGATTTCTTCAGTTGTATTCAGATTGAATCCTCTGAATCCCAGGACAGAGCCATCACCATCAGGGTCTAGTGGGGAAGGAAGAGAAGGGTCTAGTAATGATATGAATCTTTTCTTCCACTGAGGAAAGAGTTGGATCAGGCAAAAGCTGAATGTAAAACTGTTGAGTTAAAAATTCTAAAACTGACCTGAAAGCAAAATCAGCTTGGTAATTGCCATTAACTGTAGAAATACAAATGTAATTGCCTGTATTGTGAAAGGAATAAACAATTCTTTTGGTTTTCATGCTTACTGAGAACCATCCTTTCTTTACAGCTTAAGTGCAGAGATAAATCTTTTCTTAGTCAAAAGGAAAATCTCTTGATGCAAGTCCAGCAGAAATTGTTCCTAACTCAGCAGACTTAGGAAGAGGCTGTAGATAGACAATGCCTAGACTAACGAAGGTACTTAAGCAAATGAGTTGTCTCACATAAATTGATGTAATTGTGTCCATTTTGTAGGAAAGTATATATTCTAAATGGCAGGGTGTTCATCCACAGAAGAGAGGGTGAATTCTCATTACTTTTGTAAACAGGTAAGGTTAGTGTAGTAAAGATATCTTCAGATACTGTAACCAAAGACTACTTTCAAACTAATCATTTTATTCTTCTATGGATCTTTGAAGGACAGCATGAGAAAATGAGCAAGGGAAAACAAAGATAGCTATATGTAAAGGAATGTAAAGGAAATGCATAAAAAGCCTAGTTACTTATAGCAACTAATTGCTTCTTAAAATTTGTCAGATACTCAGCTTAGTAGTTATGTTTGCATATATATTAGCTGTAATAGAGACCTTCTTAGGGCACATTATTCTCTGTAATGAACTTTTAAATGTCTCAAGATTTTCATTTTTGGAGAATGCTTTGCAATAATATCTGGGATTTGGGAGTTGAGGTTTATTTTTGAGGGAGATTAATTGTTTTGTTTTGTTTTGTTTTAATAAACTATTTCTAACTTTACTGTAGTGCCCTGTAGAACTCTTAAAGAATTTCTCATTGGTTCACATTTACATCCTTTACATGTTTGAGAATTTTGTTAAAGGCTATTTACTCCCTCTTTCAGACCCATCAAGCCTGAGACCGCTCTCATTCAAATCAGTGCAAGTAAGAAGTAAGTAATTTGAAATTAAGAGTAACAGAGTACAGAAGGAGGCTTTCTAGTAGAGACTGTAGGGGCTGTGATTATAGGTGAGGAGATCAGAAAATGAATTTAATGAATTTTAAAGGAATTTTAATTTTCCCATATGAGAAAAAGACAAGTGACGATAGTTTTTGAAATGGTAAAGATTTTATTTCAAAAATGCTGTCAGTTCAACTTATTTATCTATGGAAATAAACAAAATAATTTTGTTTAAAATTAAACTGCGTAACGTCAATCTTTTTTAGTGTCTCCATGACTAGCAATTCACACGTACTTTACAGCTGTGTTATCTGAGATGCAACGGGCTTTTTTGTTATGTGATGTTTTCTCTATTCACTTGGGTTTAGTACTGTTGAAGAAAGTTCTGCACTCTTTAATTAGCACCATTTCAAATAATTCTAGAAAGAAGTCTGTAATTTATACTTGTGAAACGGTTTAGAATTGGTCAAAAGTCATGTAACAGTCTAAACAATGTCTGTCTAAATGCTTATCCCAGATGAAGAAAAAAAACACCTAGTTCTAGAATCTCATTAAAACTATCAATTGGGAAAAAAAAGAAATTTTGTGTCAAAGACTATGTATTTTTATTTTATGTTTTGATTATGGGTGTTCTTCACAGACTGGAAGCTGTTGTGGTTTTGACCATTTTCAGTTGTGAAGACGTTTGATAGGTAAGATATGCTTTAACAGAGCAGCGAAACAGGAATTCAACTCTCTTTTGAAGTTTGGATTTCATCAGGAGTAGGTAATGAATCTTGACAGTTAATCACATGGGGTTTTGTGTCTTTGAATATGTCTATGTCTTTATCGATTCATATACAGAGAGGGAATATGATGTATATTATGTGGTAATACAGTACATAGCACTGCCTACAACTACACTGTCTGGATAAAAGATAAATTAAAAGATAAAATATTCAAGAAGTTATAAGCATTTTCCATACAGTTATTTATTAAGCACTGAAAATTTGAATAGTGACAAATACTGTCTCTGTTCTTCCCTTATAAAATATTTTGACAGTGAATGAAGACAAGTCACCTAATTCATTGCATAGGCATAATAAAGGAAAGAAAGAAGCCACCCTTGAGCTACTACCTCTAAATATAGTTCTGGACATTTTCCAGAAAGTTCATTGAAAATCAGTTGGCCAGAGGTGCTCTGACTTGACTACTTTCACCTGAAAAATTAGTGCACACTCAATATTTTATAAAAATGCTTGGCCAGGCAGCTTCTTCCTTGCATTAATTTCCTTTTTTTTGACAAGGAGAATAACCTCTGAGATGGAAATAAATGATTCTTACCTATACTATGCTTTTGGTTTCGTTGGAACCAAGTGAAACTAAGTTTAGAAAACTGCTGAGAGAAGTGTTCACTCTACAGTCAGCATGAATCCATGTAGTATGAGTTTATAGAGGTGATTGAGCACTCTTCATGCTCTACAGTAATGTGCTAAGATACATTTTAAGTGGGAGTTTGGCTTTTCTAAACTATGTTTTTTGGCTCAGTACAATCTGTGCAGATTTAGATTTGGTGTACTGGGTATGTGTGCAAGTTAGAAAATTAACAATAATGACAAATGGGTGGATGTATTATGTCATTTTGTACATATCCTGCCTTTTCTCTGCCCAAAAAACCTCTGTTTTGCCAGAATTAATGCATTGTTTTCATTTTTCAGTTTGTTTAACATTCAAGGCATTTTAAATAAAACTAGCAAACTGGAGATCCTTTTGTTTCTGCAGAGGTAATCAGTCTGAAAAAACAATTTGGATGCCTGCAACAAAAGATAAATTTGGGAATCTCAGAGACAAATTTGATACCAGGATTAAAGGTTCTGTTTGACATCTGGCAGCCAGGGTAGGGAGAGAAATCTCCCTCAAATATTAGTTCCTAGCTCCTGCTAGGAGCCAGCTTTTGAAAGGGTGAGTTTGCAAAACCCCATACAAGCATAGAAGCTCTAGCTAGCTTCTTCTGCCCAGTGTCAACACAAACAAAAAGCAACCACTTAAATGCTGATTAGAGTCAACTTTCTCTTTGCATCAGTTCTTTCCCTGAAGGTGTAAAGTTTGAGTCCATAAGTTATCCATTATCGTCAAGAAAAAGGAAATAATTCCAAATTTCCCAGATTTATTTAATGATGGGTCAATATGTATCACTCAGAAATTAATTCAGCTTACTTCACATTGTTTGCCTTGACAGTATATTTATCATGTACATCTAGCTCTGTTAGAGTTGGTTTAGTTTAGGGTTTATTGTTTTGGTTTGATTTGGTTTGTTGTTTTGGTTTTGTTTTGTTTTGTTTTGTTTTTTAAAATGTACTTACCTGCAATTTGATTTCACATATCTGTTTCTGTATATATTCTGTGCCAGTGATGTGGAAGGTAGAATTGTGTTAAAAGCATAGGTGGATGAACAAGGCCTTCCTGCTTGTCCTGCTGTCCCAAAATGTTACTATGGAAACCATTAAATTCTGTCTTTCTATCAAGTATATAAGCACATTTAAGAAGAAGAAAAATAAAAACCAAGAAAAAACACAATCACCAAAAACCCTCTGAACCTATTCTTTGCTAGTCTATTTTCATGTCTGTAAGAATTAAGTTTCTGCTACAGATAATTCTTTCTCTTGACATAAATGGAATTAAATCAACAGTTCACAGTGAATGTTGATAGATAGAGATGGTTAATGGATAAATTACACTTGCGATAACCGATTGTCCTATATTTAGTCTTAACATATTTGGGTCAATATATTGCTTAATCATAGAGGAAATAAGCTTTGAAAACATGACAAGGTTTTTGCATGGCTTCTCAAGAGCTAGAAATGCTGAACTGGACAAAGAGAACAGAACAAAAGTGCAAAAGCCTATTTTAAACCTTTAACAGCATCCTTTTTTAGTTTTAATTACATTTTATATCTTCATATTTCTAAACCTGCACTTTCTTAACTTCTCTCAATCCAATAATTTCCTTGCCACATTTCAAGAAGTGTCTTTGCAAGGTATGTATTGTATTTCTCCTAACTACATTTCATGGTATTTATTGGCTATTTTTAAAAAAAAAATAAAACCTCTCTCAGAAGGTTTTCCTTATTAAAAGACAGTGCAAGAAGTTTTAGTGAATCTTCTTGTTCTTTAATGAGATGAGAAAGACTCGTGGGAGATGAGTTTTTTATCTGAACTACTGAAAAATACTTAAGGACTTTTGCTTTTTTCCTGCATCTACCCATTTTTTAAGTTCCCTATTTTTGCTGGAGGTGACTATCCCTAAACTCGACATGCTCTCCAGCTGCTTTGATGTAAAGTCTGTCATCTTTTTGTAATCTGCCTCCACTGACAGATTAGACTAAAACATGATCCCTGATCTAGGATGGAGCTATAGATTAACTTTCATATGTGTGTTCTCTGCTGAAAAATTCTTTGGGGAATAGAAATGATCCTTTCAGGTAAAGCTGTGCAAAAGAATTTTGGACTTATATTTTCCTAATTTACACAGCACAAATTTGCTGATTTGTTGAGGGATGACAATGAGATAGAAAGATTCCATCTTATTTACCTCAATTGATGCTGGTAGACTAGAAATTGAATTAATGTTCAGACAATTTTTTTTTTTAATCTAGTCTAGAAATATTAGACTAATTGTCTGTCATGTATGTCTAGAACTTCCAACCATTGAGAAATGACAAGGCAGTTGTAATTATTTTGATTTTTTTTTTTAATAGTAGTAAAGACTTTTCCTTGCTTAAGTAAGTAATTGTTGATAAATGCATTCTTGCTTAGCACATCTAGTCTCTCACACTCTCTCTCATACCAGAAGTTTCATATAGGCTGGATGTTCTTCATATTGAATGCACAGTTCTGCTGTAGCTTAATGTGACCATGTCTTACAGGGCCCAGTAGCCATTTACATATTTTTAAGGAAATACCCCAATGTGATTAGTTTTTATGAAGAGATAAATAGTTCAACTCTGTATAAGGGAATAATGCTGTGGAAAAGGGCTATAACAATGAAGTCATATGAAGAATTGTGAAATCTCAAACAGTAGCTGCTGTATAGGAAGGCCCAAGCAGTCGTTAATCACAGCTGAGATATTGCTGTTGATTCTGTTTTCTGCAGTGACTTAAGCTCAAATACTCATAATAAATCAGCCAAAATGTTCATCATAATGCTCTTAACCTATGCAAATTGAGTTATCATCCTGGAGGTATTTAAAAGATGTGTGGATGTGGTGCTTAGTGACGTGGTTTAGCGGTGGACTTGGTAGTACTAGGTTAATGTTTGGACTTAGAGAATCACGGAATCATAGAATAGTTTGGTTTGGAAGGGATCTTAAAGATCATCTAGTTCTAAACCCCCTGCCATGGGCAGGGACACCTCCCACTAGGGCAGTTTGCTCAATGCCCCATCCAGCCTGGTCTTGAACACTTCCAGGGATGGGTCTTCCACAACTTCTCTGGGTAACCTGTTCTAGTGTCTGACCTCCCTCAGAGTAAAAAATTTCTTCCTAATACCTAATCTAAATCTCTCCTCTTTACGTTTAAAACCATTTTCCCTCATTCTACACTCCCTGATAGAGTCCCTCCCCCTCTCACCTGTAGGCCCCCTTTAGGTACTGGAAAGGTGCTCGAAGATCTCCCCAGAGCCTTCTCTTCTCCAGGCTGAACAATCCCAACTCTCTCAGCCTGTCCTCATAGGACAGGTGCTCAAGCCTGTGACTAGAGGGGCAGAATCACCTCCCTCGACCTGCTGGCCATGCTTTTTTTAAATGCTGCCCAGGATGTGGTTGGATTTCTGGGCTGCAAGAGTACATTGATGGATTGTGTTGAGCTTCTTATCCACCAACACCTCCAAATAATTCTCCTTAAGGCTGCTTTCAATCCATACTCTGTCCAGCCTTTATTTGTGCCTGGGATTACCCTGACACAGGTGCAGGACCTTTCACTTGGCCTGGTTGAACTTAATGAGGTTTGAGTGGACCAACCTTTCAAGCCTGTCCAGGTCCTTTTGGATGGCACCCTATAGCATGTTGACCACACTACAGAGCTTGGTGTCATTGGCAAACTTGCTGAGGGTGCACTCAGTCCCACTGTCCATATCTCCAACAAAGACGCTAAACAGCAATGAACTCAGTTCTGACCCCAGAGGAATGCCACTCATCACTGGTTTCCACTTGGACATTGAACCATTGACTTGATGGTCCTAAAGGTCTTTTCCAATCTAAACAATTCTATGAAAATTTACAAAAAAGCAAAACAACCTATGACCATTAAAAAATGGGATACACCTTAATTTTTAGCTTCATTCCCTGCAGCTAATGGACTAATAGTTATCTACATTTCATACAAGTATGAAAATACAAGTTATCATGGAAAAAATAATTATTTCTCCTCATATTTGATAAAACAAATTGGCCTGGTTACTTTTTAGCATTTCAGATCTTTCCTGATTTTTTTTTTTCATTTTAAAAAGTATAAAATGTAAATGCTTCAATATCAGTTTTCTTTGAAGATCTCTTACCTTTCTTTTCCCTAAAATCTCTACTTTGCTTCTGCGCAATGGATATCGCTACTGACTATTCAAAAACCAACTTTAGTGTCACTCTGTGGTGCCTCTTGATTTATTTACTTTTTGCATTAAGAGCAACAACCTTGGATTAAGTGTATTATTTTACGCTTTTTGAGTTTCAACTGAACCTGTTTTCTGTGCGTACCCTGGCAGGAGCAGGAACGCTAGATATTGTGTCTGCCAAGGAGTTACTAAGGTTCGAATTCCATTTCTAAGTGGTTCTAATGATTTGATGCTTTGATGCTTGGAGGGGTGTCTAGTACAAAGCAAATGTTTACTAATTATTACTTTGAAGCTTCATTAGATTCACTAATTCACTGCCGTGATCTGGAGGAATTTACTCAGGTGTTAATTTCATTTTGGCTCATTTTTAGTCACATAGTCAAACTATGTTTTAGAAGACTGCATTTTCTGAACCAAATAAATAAATCAACATAAATAGTAATACAGGTAAGATTTTTTTTGTGTTAAGGTTAGTGTAGTTCAGCCTTTCAAATGTATTTCAAAGTAAAAAGTGTAAATATGTAAAAAAATTTACAACTAAATGTTAACAAGAATAATTCATTACAATAATTAATCCGTAAGATATTTGGTTCACTTCTGAAAAGAAAATAATTCTAACTTTATTGTTACTCAAAAATAAACTATAGGGGAATTGATTTGAACATTAAAAGTAAAGTACTTTTTAAAAAGAGAGAGATCTCTTTCTTGAAACCAGATTCAGGGAGGTACTTAATCCCTTGCATAATTTTCAGCTCATGATTAGGGCTGCTGTAGTTTAACGATTGCAGGATCATATGACTCAAGTTTAAACACAGGATTATCTATATTTGTGGTGAATGCTTTTCCTTTTAGAATAATAATCAAGTAAGACTCTAGTACTCAAGTAAGGCTTTAATCTTACTTTTCTTTTGTACCAAATTAAGTGATTTTTAATATTTTTGGACTGCTTTTCATAAAAAGAAGTATACTCCAAATAAATTTTCTGAATAAACCATTCTAAATAAGTAACTATAAGAAATATGACAGTTTGTAAAACTTTTTCAGAAAACATTCCATGAAAAGAAGAAAAGTATATAATCTTTCATCTTATTTTCTTGTTTGAAATATATTATTTCTGCAAATAACTTGATACAACATTTAGAAAATAATCTTTCTTATTTTTAATCAGGTACCTATCAAGCAGATAGTGAAATTTCTTCTGAAGTTTCTTTTATTAAGAGTACAATTTAGAAACTTTTTTACAGGAAACCCAGATTCTTCATGCTCTAATGATCTGAATGAAGATTTTTCCATTACTACCTGGCTTCCATTTTTGTTTTTCATTTTTATTCACTTTATCTTGCAACAGAGATTTCTTATCTGTTGTTGCACTTATACAAGCTAATAAACTTTTTAATTCGTAGCCTTTAGATTGATTTTCTCCTTTACTGGTTTCATATACGGGTATAGAACTGTACAGATACAGCATAGACGGATATAGCAGAAAGTTTCTGAGGCTTGGCTTTTTGTATTTTCCAGGCAAAGCCATTAAGAACAAAGATAAGAAACTTCCTTTAAAATTGACATACCTTTCCAAAAAGTCACAGTGGCTTGATTTTTAAAATGCTGAAAAGAATGACAGAGGACAAACAGGGAGTCCTTTTTCCATCATAGTTTATAAATTATATATTACACAAGCAAAAGATAGAAATCAACCTGAAAGGAGACCTGCATTTCTCACTTCCTTAATAAAGCTAACTTAAAAACCCTCAGAAATATGGCTTTGAACTATCTCAGTCTGAAAACAGCCTAGATTTTATAGTTGCAACTTCCTGAGTTCAAAACCTCTGAACTAGTACCTAAAATGTAGGTGGTGCCAGGAAGATTAACATAATGGCAGCCATATTTTGGAACAGATAAGAAATGAGCTCAAGCTATTTCTTGTTTCATTCCTTGAAAACCTAAACTGAAAAAAATTGTGTTTCTGGAATACTGAATTAGGCACCTAAACTCTACAAGAATTTCCTGATATTTATTTGGCTGCTTTCTATTTAGTGTGAATGTGGTTTTGAGGCTGTTGCACAAAAGGTCCTGATTCTTTACAGACCCTGTGCAGGAAACCCAGTCATGTGGCTTCAGGTTTTCCATTGTTCTTTATGGTCCAAGCAGATAGTTAAGGTGCCTGCAAGTGCCTAGGCCTTTTATTGGCTCTAGTTGCAGAGGGCCTTTTGAGGATGCTATTTTGTACTGAAAATCATTTGATTGCATCCCTCAGTATCTTACACAGAACTTTTTTCCAAAATTGAATTCTCTTTCAGTCCTGCATGGAAATGTTTTTCTATTAATCTGACAAAAGACCTGGGGCACTTATGAGAAAGCTCTTGCTTCACCCTGTGCCCTAGTGTCATAGGCTATTAATTGTTAAATCATTGAATCATAAAATCATAAAACACTACGTTGGAAGGGACTTCAAGGATCATCTGATCCAACCTTCCTTGGCAAAAGCACAGTATAGACAAGAAGGCCCAATGCTCTGCCCACCTGAATCTCTAAAGCATCCAGTGATGGGGAATCCACCACTTCCCATATTCCAATGGCTGGTTACCCTCACTGTGAAAAAAATTCCTCTTGTGACCAATTGGAATTTCCCCAGGAGGAACTCGTACCCATTATCCCTTGTCTTTCCCATTTAACTCCTTGCAAAAAAGGGAGTTTCCTCCTTTGTAGCTGCCCTTTAAATACTGGGATTCAGTGATAAGGTCTCCTCTAAGCCTTCTGTTCTCAAGGCTGACAAACCCAGTTTTCTCAGCCTTTCCTCACACTGCAGGCTTTCCAATCCTTAGATCATCTTTGTAACCCTTCTCTGGAACCTCTCCAGCCTTTCCACATGTTTTTTGCATAGGGTGGACCAAAACTGAACACAGTATTCCACAATGACTGACAAGCACTGAGTGGAGTGAGGTAATGATCTCTTTATCTCTTCTGGTGATGACTTTCTTGATGCAACAGCATTCTGTTGGCTTTCTTTGCCTCAGCAATGCACTGTTCACTCATACTGAGCTTATTGTCCATCAGGATCCCCAGCTTCCTTTCCACGTTCCTGCTCCCCAGCCAGGTAGGTCCCAGCATGTTTTGCACTCCTAGATTATGTTTTCCCAGGTGAATGATCTTACACTTGTCCTTATTGAACTTCGTAAGGTTCTTGTTCATACACTCTTCCAGCCTATCCAGATTTTCCTGCAGAGTGGCTTTCCTTTCCGAAATGGCTTCTTCCCCACTCAGTTTGATGTCATCAGCAAACTTTGTCAGGGTACACTTGATCCCATCAAATATGTTTTGTAACTTCACTGTTTGAAGCGTGTAGCTTAAGTTGGCTTCTGAACATTTTTGTACAAGTAGAGTTTCAGTACATGTTGAATGTTGAGCTACTTAATATAGAAATATACACATTCAGTGCCTAGTGCATTGTGGCCATCTGTAAAAGTGTCTCAGCTACAGTCAGAAGGATTTGTCAATCATTCTTTGATATTTTCCTATGAAATTATTACTATCTATAATTTTTAGAAAAGTTTGTTCCTTAAGAGATATTTTGATAAGCCATATTCTTTAAAATAACTTCTGGATTTCTGCTATGTCCACATGGCAGTTGTATGCTGTGCTGCTTTTTCAGCCTGAGCATCTTGAAGACTGAAGCTTTTTGGACATGATAACTTTTTGTTTCATTATGGGTGTTACAACAAAGATAAACCTACCTAAATTATGTGGGCTTTATATTCTAGTGATGGAAAGTATTTAAACCTAATGAGGCTATCCCTGCTCTTTTATTAAACTTTCACCTAAGATTTAACTTTTAACTTTTTAGCTATTGCTGGGTTTGTAGAGTAAAAATTTGGGCTCCACAACTCCCTTCTACACAAACATTAGCAAGAATATTATCAAGTATAGCCAGACAATAAAGTCTTCCTCAGGAACTGAGATTCATAGCATCACAGGAATATATTTGTTGTACTCAGCACGACATTCTTTATACCAACTGCTCAGATATTTACAGGAACAATGCTGATTACGTATTTTACTTTGCTGCTACCAGAAATGAAGGTCAGGGGTCTATATTTTGATCCTTTGGCTTAGCTTTGTAAAGTGCAAGATTTCTAGTAATTAACTTAGTTGTGACTCAGGTGCAAATTGCTTCTGGAATTTAATTGGGAATTAGTTCTCCAATTAAGCCATTTCTGAAAATCTCAAAGGTTGTTTATATTCATATTTTGGCATCTAAATCTTCCAAAAGCAGTATGCAGACACATGCTTAATGGTTTATGCTCAAATTTATTTACATCTTTGGTGATTAATGTGTATTTAAATGCTTTGCTGAATATCGATATTAGCATGTACTAAACTGCTTTGTTGAACTGGGTTGACTTTAAGCATTTTAGCTCTGTGCTAAATTGAGTGGTCTTATTCTTTAGCTTCTGCACATAAAAATGTGTAAAATTGAAGCTACTACCTATATGTAGGTCCAGAAAAATTTCATTTGTTTTGCTAATAATGTCAGCAAGGAAATTAAAAAAAAAAACAAAAAAAACAACACTGTGATTTTATTATGTAAAGGGTTTTTACCCTGATTTCACTGTGAACTTACAACCAAAGGGCCAAAGTGCTCAAACACATGTTAAGACTGTTTCAGAGAAGCATTGGGAAGTGTTGTATTGGAAGTAAAACAGTCCCATCTCAGTGAAACTTCCATTTCTCAGACTTTCAAACGTATTAATTATCTCACATTAAAGTGTTGTATCTGCATTGCTATGAGTTTTAATCTATCTACTGCCAATCTTCTTTTGCTTTTCGGTTCAGCTATTTTTTTCTTGTCATAGCCCATGTTCTGTGGGTTTTTTTGTATATGTATTGAATTACCTTTTCTAAATTATTAGCTGATTCTAAGTGTTTCACAATTGCATTTATTATAAAAGGTGTTTTTAGTCACCTGCATTAACTTTGACAGTAGTGGAAACAGTAACGTTTGCAATATGGTTTGTCACTTGCATCCCAGAATCATAATTCTGGTATGATGTAGAAAGCTTGCTACTTAGGTGGTCAGGTAATAAAAGCACTTTTGTCTGCAGTACAAAAGCTCAATTCTATTCTGTATTTAAAAGAAAAAATATTCACAAGCTTCATGTTCTTACTAGCTCTTCTGAATAAATGTTAGTCATACTGTTATTTAAGGCAATGGATTGTTTTTGTGAAAAGTTAGTATCAGTCTCTGGTCAGTGATAATAAATAACAGATAATAAACACACTGTTTAGTATGTATTCGGTATTCAATGCTTAATATACATACCACTGAGGCTTTTAACAATCAAATAACAGAATAAGCAACAACGGTCAAACCTCCTGAACAAAGTATAATAGTAATAATAAAGTTGCTTTTCATGTGGCATTTCTTTCTAAAGATTTCCAAACCACTCTGAGAACTTGGCCAGTAGCACTAGCAAAAGAACTGGAACAACCACATCTGGTTTGCTGGAATCTAAGTATGCTAGTGAATAGCATCTATAATATTAATTTACCCTTTATGTAGCACAGCAGCAGATGGTGTTTGCGGGACACATTTCTAATATTTTTTCTTTGCTTCAGATGCTATTTCTAGCCACTAAGAAAGCTTTTAACATTTCTAACTACTAGCTCCTCTAACCTAGGTCCAAACTGGAAAGTTCATCTTTGAGATATGGTGAAACTTATTTAAAGTGCAGTATAAATCTGGCCTATTCACATTATAAATGAGTTGCAAAGTCTGCCTTTGTGTATTACAGAAGCCCATGGCAGTACTTCACTAAATCCTTGCTAAATACTTTGTGCTTCCGTGCATCTCTAGCCCACCTTCACACCTTCACTGTACAGCTGTTCTGTCCACTCCTGAAGGGTTTCTAGAATATTTATGCTGCTTCCTTCCCAAAGCCCTGAGCTAGGGAAATCAAGTAGAAGCAGCCAGCTTAAAAGCTCTATCTGAACTGGATATATGGAGAACTCTTCCAAACAACCAGGCTCATGTATGTTTCCCACCCATATCCTGGACTTATATCAGGGTAGAGCAGAGGACAGCACCAGACTTCCCCTATTTCTTCTCTCCTTGTTTGCCATGGCTTCTTTGAGAAATAAATCTACAAGTGCATGTCAGCAGGTAGTTTCATTACCATGCCACTAAAGTATTGTTCAGCACTGGGAGTTGGAGAACAAACTCAGTCTCTTGGTTTTTACTAGGCTGAAAGACTGAAAAATGATCACTGCCTAAAGCTTTGATCCTAATGCATCATCCCCTATTATACAAGAAAAGAAACTTTAGTACACATTAGTAATACTTCTGTGTGAATTATTTGAAGAACACGACACATACTTAACTAGTATTTTTTAATATTAACATTAAATTAAACCCCTTTATCTCTATTTCCTGTATTTTTGAGGCAAGAGTGTTTTTAAGTATGTGTTGCTATGGTTCACCCACTGATCTATGATTAGTGACAATACTGTTTATTTTATGAGTAAAACATACCATATTTGGTTTTAGACCCTCAGTGGCTTTCTATTTACAATATAGTATTTGATTCATTACAGGACAGCTGTAGAAAACACTAAAATAGTTTGGAATAAAGACTTTTGTTTTAATTAAGGACTATGTGATGTGTTTAACTTGGACTTTGGTTTTGTGTGGGCCTCTTGTTTTCTAAGATTTTTGTTACGTGGCTGTGGTAAATGAAACGGAAATTAGAGGCAAGGACAAAATACCAACGCAGAAGTATTCTACTAAAGCCCCCACTCCAACTCCATTCAGCTGTGCATAAGCGTCTTTATTTTACCTTCTGGAAATATAACTTGAGTGTTTATGAATTTTCATGAATATATGCTGTTCACAGAAAGCCACTCCGAGAAATCACAAATCCTGATGATTCAAATGTGGGCTTAAACCTTCCCAAATGACCTGGTTTGAGGTAAAATAAACCAGTTTTCTGTTTTACAATTTTAATTTTTTAGCTCAGCCTCTTCTAACTAACTAAACTCTGAAATTAACAGCACATTGTTCAGAAAACTGTTCACTCTCACAGTGATAAAACCTCATTATACCAAGGGATGGTATGCAGAGAGGCCCTTGCTTATACTTATTGCTCTAACAACCAAGGTCAGGTAATTTTGTTATTTGCCCTGTTACATGGTCAGAAGAGGAAAAGCGTAGAGGCGTCACACCTCTAGGGAGGAACAGATAGGACAGGAGACCCAAAACTGACCAACTGGAATATCCTATCCCATCCGCATCATTCTCAGTATAAAAACTGAGTGAATAAAGGGTCAACTATCTTTCTTTGGTGGCCGACATCCAAGGATAACCCTGTCTGTTTGTCTGCCTTTGACCCTGATCTGAGCATTCCTGACTCCAGATGTGGAATCCAGCTCCTGTCGATCACTGAGTCCAGTCTAGGACTTTTCCCGGTGCCTGTTTGGTGACATGATCATCATCATCATCCTGGGAGCTTGATACGGTCTTGTATATAGTGTGTCTATTTCATTATTTTCTTCTTACTTTAGTATTAATACTTCATTAATGTATTTTAGTTCATTCTAAACTCCTAAATCTCCTTATGTCTTCCTCTCCTTTCTTTTTTGGGGGGAGGAAGGGCTGTCTGTCAATTTGGTTTTTGTAAATTTGGCTGAAGCCACAACACCAAACCTGTTTTGCCCTGCAAGGAATGGTCCTGCATCCTTTCTCCCTGATCTCCACCTCTCTTCCTTTCTCTAGTGATAGTGAATATGACTACTCAGTCATAGACCAAATCTGACCAGAAATATTACTATTATTAGTAGTATTAGTATGAGTATTCATTCTTTTTAAGTGAACGGTAGTGATTCTTTCAGCTGCAGCATAGATTTATAGCAGCTCAAACTGTTACACTTAAAAATCTTAAGAGCAAAAGGGAACATGCTGTGTATGTAGAGCTACAGATTTAGTGTTTGTCTAATTATTTTTAGCTATGTAATAAAAAAAATACAGAAAATATATTCTTATTAATCACGTTACAATAATTGTAACTCTTGTATAAGTTCAAAGTCCTCATACCAGCTAACATTGTTGTGCCAAAATCTTCCTAGCATCCACCCTTTTTCTCTGGTGTTACACTAATTCCTTTTGCGTCCAAAGGTCTACCTTGTCTGTCTTCCACAAGCAGAAAGGAGGAGCTGATGTAGCAAGTCCTCAGCTTTACAGGCTCTTCAGCCAGAGGAGTTCATTGTTGGTGATGCCAATCTGGGGTTATTTTTACAATTTTTGTACCAAAGTCTGTTTTCTGTTCATTGTTTTCCAGCTAAAGTTTGAGAGCTACATTGCAGACTTCTGCAGCTCCCATTCCCAGTACAAAACACTGTTTGTTACACAGTGACTTACTAAGTTTCTTAGATCTTACCCATGTATGATACCCACAGAGTGAAGCTGAAAAAGGTTAGGCAGTAGTGTCTTGACCCTTTGGTGGTTACTGCAGCTAACTCCAGCTCACTGCAGGACAAGTGCAGGTAAGTCCCAATACTCTGCACAGTCAGGTTAATATAAAGCCTGTGGACTTTTAGCAGTAACAGCAAAAATCTTACTGTTTATTTCAGAGACAAAGCTGATGTTGAAGTCATACCGTAAGTCTAAAATAATATTCAAGATCTACTTACGGGAAAGCAAAATTTATTCTTAAATGCTCGCATTTGCATGACATACAAGATAATAATTAATTAAGAGAAACACAGCCATTCATCCTGTCACAACTAACCAATAAGGTTGCTTTAAATGTTTTCAGTCAAAAATTTATTAAAAAAATAAACCATTAGTAAACAAGTAAAAACGTCAGAAAAAATAGAATACTGTAGTAGGAAGCATACTAAATCAAACAAAGAAGAAATTTAAGAGAAAAGGTGTTTTGAAGACACTGGAGAAGTTACTACAAGTGAGATAAAATATCTTTTATCTGTAGTTACTAGCAAAGTTGCTTAATTTAATTTTAAACAAGAAAAGTTGTTGCTATCTTTATAGAAGCTTATGGTGGTCTCTGCACCTAGTCTCACAGAAGTTAACAGCTTCTTCTTAGAGAATTCTTTGCAGGATTTATGACTTGTCTTCAACCAAGGAGACAATACCATATTATTTACAATAGAAGAATTTTGTCTATATATATATTTAACACTACTGTGCCAGAAAATCAAGGGAATGTTTTGTGTCTCACACATTAGTTACATTTGAGGTCACCGGCATTGTTGAACTTCATTGTGAGGCTGGTGCTATAGCAGACACAGTTGCACATTATCACACCCTATCATTCCCTCAAGCAGTAAGGCTGAACTAATGTTTTGAGTAAGGTGAACATTGGGAAAATCAACCAAAAGTGTCAGAGACTGAAATTATTGTGTCTTATAGTTGCCACTGCTTTTGTCAATTAGAAAGCATAGCCATCTGATTTATTATTTGCTTGCATGCATGGTTTATGCACTATTCCCACTTTCTGTAGTCATTTGTGTTGTCTAACAACATGTCCCATTGTTTACCTGATGGCTTTTTAAGAGCATTGATCTTCAGACTGGTAGCTAAAGTCATTTATTTAGCTAGAGCAACATGTGCACTAAGCATTCTGGCAAATGACCAGATGAGAAAATCAAAAATCTAATGCTCTACAAGAAAGTTTAACACCTGAAAATCCTTTTAGGAAAAGCAAACCTTTCTGTCTCGAGTAAGTCGGGCTGAATAAGGATTGGGTATGTGGTAAGGAATGTCAGGAGAAAAGTTGAACATAAACATTTCATTTGCAGCAACTTCTAAAAGACTTTTCATCATAACTGTTTTAAGCTTTTTCCACATTAATAAAATGCATTCATTTAGAATATATCTCTTCTGAATACAATCTCTACAGACAAAGATTTATGGCTTTTAATATATTTTCAAGCCATTCCATAAAAAGCAATCAATCTTTCTAAAAACATATTTATGTAAAAATTAAAGCTAGATAAAGAATTTGCCACACTTTCAATAGAGTCATCTCTGCTCCATTTTACAGAAACAATCTATTTCTATGGACGAAAAAGAATAACCTCAAGGGATTCTCTGAAGTCCATTTCTAAATGATATTAACAAAAGAGAAAATTAATTCAGACAGCAATCAAGGAACAGCTATATATTTATCAACAGGGTAGCTATTGATGAAAATGTGATCTTTGCTTAACCAGGATCTCTAAAATCTACTGGACCTTTCAAAACAGCATGTAGATATTTATGAGACAAGTTTATCATCACTTTGTCACCTGCATTTCTCTAACCCAGAATTGCGACTAATTCTGGGATGTCTGTAGCACCCTTTAAGCAAGGAGGAAGAGGGGAAAATTCTGGTGAAACAAAGTGCAGCTCTGCCAACACCTCAGCCTGGTTAGAGCACCATGCTTTTTCTAATTCCTAATAAACTTAACACAGTCATGGTTCTCCTGAGTGTCAAGCAAACAGGGGATGGAGAGGTAATCCCTTTCACATAAAATGCATTTGTAGCCTCTATTCTAATAGAATCCATGTTCCAGAAGCTCATTCAAGCAGCAATTTGACCTCTTCAGCCATCATATTTGAGCACATAGAGTTAACAACTTGGGTGTTAATCCCTGTAATTTTTGGTTCTCTGACAGTAGATGCTAAATTTATCTCTGTGTTCCTTGGAAATCAGCCACCTTTCCGTAAAATGAAATCCATCCTGAAGGCTGGGCAACAGGAGGCAGCTAGCACCTGTAGCCCAGGAGTGGCTTCAAGCTGCTCAGCGTTTGAGCAGAGTTTTCCTTCAAATCAGACAGGTTTTGTGTATGCCCGAGAAGCTTTTATTGTTACAATACAACTTTCACAGTTCTTTCCACTTGGCAGTAGTGAATAGGAAAGTATAGTGACGTGAAAGTATAGAGATGTTTCTAGATGTAAAATGTTCCATCCATCACATGGAGGTCTTCTTCCAAAACTGCTATTCCTTTGGCAAAACAATTCTGGTGTCTTTAGGAAAAGGCTTTAATTCTGTCCTGTCAAAGCCCTTAAGGAAAGGTAGAGATATGTTAGACAAGGGGACAGGTATCATATCTGTGGATGCTTCCTCCTTCTTTGGGAGTGCTCTTGGATTTTATTTATCCTTGTTTTTCAGTCCTGTCTCCATGTTTTCCTGTTTCTTCTTCAGTCTGTGCTCTGTCCTTTCCTCCTCATCTCTAAAAGGACAAATCAGAAGAAGGAGCTGGAAGCAGTCGCCTGATAATTACTGCTTAAGGGTCTCTATCACAGTGGGTTGCCAGCACACTTTTCCTTCTTTATCAGAAGGTGCAGAGTAAGATTGCAAAGCTGGGACCTAAGAGGGTGGATAGCTGCTAGAACTTTAGCTTTCTGTGTACCAGTGGAACAAGACCAAATCTCTTCAGATCACCTGAATAAGCTTGTAATCATTTTGACATGGAACTTAATGATATGGGTTAAGTCCAAGATGGGACACTTAGCAGGTACACACAAGACAAACTGTATTCAGTTTCTAAGTCTTACCCTAATGTTGATCCCAGCCTCTAGGCAAAGCAAGTTAATAATCTATTGTATGAGGTAAAACAGTACAACGGTGCACAATGCAAAGCCCTTTATTCTCTTGTTATTCTCAGAAATTCTTTCTGATGATGTGATTAGAAAAGCATCACCTTTTTTCTCTCTTTTTTTTTTCCCCCCAGGAAATAAATAAAAACCATTCAGCAAGTACAAACCTAGTAGTATACTAGCAATAAATATGAATTCAAGTCTTGATTTCTTAGGCTGACAGGGTCACTGATTGCTTGTTATTTCCATTCGCAAGACTTTCCTGGCTCAGAAGAGGCTTTAAATTAAGGGCTTTGACTGAAAACATGTGCTGCTCATTATCTCTGCTACTGGCACACCTGTGCTGTTCTTCGGTTTTTAACAGGCCTTTACTCAGACTAGGCCCTTGGAAATCATTATATTTGCTGTTGCTGCAGTGACTAGAGAGTTTCTCTACTGTTATTGGTATTTCTGTCCTTTAGTTTAAGGAGACTGGAGGGGACCAACTTGATGAGTAGAAGAGAAGATCTGTTAACCTGAAAGGTAAGGGAAGTGAATCGTTTGTGACTAGGTTAAAGTTCAGGAATAGCTGTTCGTTTAAAATGGGCAGCTCCTACGAAAGCTTTGTGAAGATCTAACTAGGGGCTGCTTTTTTTTTTCTCTAAGTTGCTTGCCTTAAAGAGGATTCCTTTTATAGTTCTGAGTATGTCTGTATCTTCTTGGCTTGAAACACAGCTGCTAATAATTTTGGCTTACCTATCATCTGATTACTCATGCTCTGAAAGTAAGTTGGTATTTTTACCTTCTATGTCTTCAGTATTCTAAGCATGAAGGATAGATATCTAGGCTGTATAGTCAATGGGTATGTAGTTATAGATTTTGACTTAACCTGTCCTGAAGAACGTGTTTGTGTCTGGAAGCTCTTCATTATGTGCCATCTAGACAATTAACTTAAGTGAGATACTTTATTTACAAACAGTGAAGTCTAATGAACCTACTGTAAAGCATCTACTTACTGCAACCCAAGAACCAAAAATAGCTGTAAAAAGAACTGAGAAGAGAAGATGGTGAAAAAATCTAGCAGGTGACATCTCTGACTTCTGTCTCTTCACTGAGATAGCAGTATGCTTGAAGTAACTTGTCTCTTCCCAAATGCGCTTTTCATTAGGAGTAGAAGTGGGTAAGGAAGAAAAACTTGATACATAAAGTAGTCTTTGATTCTTCCTTTTGGGGAGTAAAAAGAATCTTTTAGTAACATTAATAAATGGAGGTTTTGTGTATTTGTTCTGCCTGCTGTTTGGCAGCAGTATTTAGTTTCTTCTAAATTATTGTCATGCTATATTTAGCTTCCCCTTTTTATGCTCCTCCCCCCTTTTTTTTTCCAAGGGGCTGAGAAAGGTGAATATTCCAAATTAATTTTTTTTTTCTTCCTTAAGGCACTTCTGGAATTTCTAAAATTGTTTTTCCTAAAGCATTCAGGAAAAAGGTTAGCATCAACAAAACTTGCTGTCAGAATGAAACTCTTAAGGCTGGAGGGGTCAGTGGAAGTGGGTGGCTGGTACTGTTTAGGTTAGGAATTGTGAATCAGTGTTTCCAATGAGAGGCTCTACCATAAGGTCAGATATTTTATTAAGCAGTTGAGAACCTACAGAGAAAGAAATGGTAACAATCTGATGTCATCTAATGCGATCTGATGCAGTTAATTTGCCACACAGAAAGTGGCATTCGAATAACAAAGCTGGTCTTCGCGTAATGGTACAGTAGTTGCAAGGGCTGGAGATAAGACTCTTCAAAGTAATTCTCTGGAGAGACAAGGTGCAATGTTTTAGAAAGATATGAGTACTTGCCTTAAATAAGATACTCTGAAGAATATGGTTCTAGATTTCTGAAGTCCTTCATATGTTATGTTTTCTTTTCCTCAGTTCGATGTCTTTACAATGGGATAAATATTTTTTTTATCTCATGAGTTTTTGTAGCCATTATTGTTTTTTTGTTAAGTACTTGGATGCAAGAATAATGAGAGATATAGAAAAATCTATGAAGGGAGTTAATAATTCTATCTTCATGGCAGAACCTGAACACCAGGTATTAAATAAAGTTTGAGATCACAAAATGAGTGATGAATAGGAAGCAAAATATTGAGTAATCAACCAGGAAGCAATTGCTATCCTTTCTGAGTTTCTAATTTAAGTACGGATCTTGTGGAAAATAAATAGTTTGTAGTTACAAATAGTTATAACATACACGTAGAAAGGAACTAAATAAGGATTAAAAACTGTTGGGCACTTCTGAAGTTCTGAACATTTGTCTTCATGATCCTATGTCCTGTATGAAAAGTTGGTGGGATTAGATATAATAATGGGCTTCTGCATTTCAGTATTTTGGTAATGTGCTGCACTGGGAAAAGAAAATAAATTTATAAGTTAAATTTTCTGGGGACATGGGGGTCAGGGAAAGACGGGTACTGCACATGGCTTGAAGTACACTTTTGTTTACATCAAACAAATAATTTTTATAAAGGATACCCTCATTGTTGCAGTTCCATATTGCCCTCTTGCATAGTTCTTGGATCTACAAGCAGCCAGGAAACCATAGTTTGACAGAGCGGAACAATGCTGTGACAACAACAAGACCAGGTGCCTTTGTTCAAACTCATGAAAAGTGACTGATTGATGGGTAACATGGGTAATCTGCTGCTAGGAGTTTGCTCACATCTGCCTGTGGCAACAAAAAGACAGCTGTTCAGCTCTAGCTAGGGTGGTAGTTCCTTGGCAAAGCTTGTTTGCATTGTGCTGTAACAGCCTTTGAAATATTTAAGATAGATTAGTATACCTGTGCATTTCATTGCAGACTTAATGTTCTTTTTATCTTGTCAAATGCACACATAAATATACATACTTGGTAGCTATAATTGACCTTATCATAGGAAATGTGTGGAGCTGAATGCTAACTAGAGATATTTGCTCTGCTTCTCCAAATCTGTGTGAATCATGACTTCAGGTTCTACAGGTATTATTATTCTCCTTAGTCTAGTTATAATTCAGTGATGTGTTTTGAATACCTCTTCATTCTTGTGTTCTATTTCTGCATATCTGAGGATATGTATATTTCCATCCCTCTCTCCCTCCCTTCTGTTTTTTTCTCTTCTCTTATTGTCACTGTGCTTGTTTTGTACTTGTTCACCCTCTGTGTTACAGTTAAAATTTCCAGAACAACTTGTGTTATGGTTGAACCTTGAGACTTTCAGCCTGCTTATCTGCATCCACAGGCTTCAATGCAAGTAGCAAGCTGTGTCAGGAAGAAAGCCTGAGTCAGTTCTGTTCCACGGCATGGCTTTGGATCGCTTTGTGGGTAGGTGAGGTACAAATGTGCGAGTTCTGCCAAGTCTGCCTCCAGGTACAGTGTCTTGTAGTTGAGACAAGTTGGCTGAATGATTCTTTTTAAGTGGTCTGATGTTATGAGCAACAACAGCAAGAATGCCTGTGGTGTATAAGTTCCAGTGGCTTTCATATCGGGTAGCTGTGCAGCAGTGAAGCACAGATGATTTATGGCCAGAAATATATATGTGTAGCAGGACCTACCAAATACTCTTTTTGAGCCGCCTTCTATGCCTGTAGTCTACCAAATCATACACACGTTTCCACTGGGAACAAATGGGGAAAAATAATATGAAGTGATTATGAATTTATAATCCAGATAGGTAAGTGATGAGAGGGTTAGGAAAAAAAACAACCCAACAACCAACACAGCAAAAAAACCCAAAAAACTTGTTGCCAAGGAAGCTCTAATTGTTTTCTGTTCCCTTTGTATACAAGAGTGACACTTACATGTACTACTGGCGGCTCTTGAGAATCCAAGTTCTGTCCTGCCCTCTGGCAGTCAGAAGTGTTCCTGGCCTGGTTTCCAGTGATGAGTATTCAGTTATGAGTTTAGATTGAATGTATAGTCCTTCTGCAGCAACTCCACACTTGAAAATTTTACCAAGATTATACTGAAAAAAGGAGCAATCGGGGGAAAAAAAAAAAAAAAAGACATTTTATTTCAATGAATCCTTTAGTTGGGTATTTGTCTAGATTTGTGATTTACTGGGGAAACTAGACTTTTTCAAATAGCTCAAGTGTTTTCTTTTTTCCCCATTTTATTCTTTGGACAGGGGAAGGAACTGAATTTGGCAAGCTCCAACTTGTGGCTAAATCTCTTGCTGCTTCTTCCTGAAGTACATAGTCAGTTCTTACCTTCCCTTTCAGAAATATATCTGATGCTTCAACCATCATTCTGCTGCCATTGGAGACACTCAAACATTTTCTTGTATGCCTCCCACAAAGGTAAGGGCATATGATGCCCAAGAAGCCTTTCTAGACTTATAATGAGTCTTTCTGGGTCTTCTACTGCTCCAGCTCACTGCATTCTAAATTTCTCAAACTGTGTTATTATTAATGTAACAATGATTTTGAAGGCTTTTATATGTAGGCAAGTTTTTTTTCAAAACAACAGGTTAATTTAAAGACTTAGCCTGAGACATCTTAGAAGATCCCATTTTCAAAACAAACTTTTCATGTGTCCAGTGAAAATTCCTGCATTTTCAGCTAACACCTTAGAATTACCAGAATAGCTATATTTTATACTGCTTACATAAAATTGTCTGAAAAAATGCAGATCTTGTATTTGTACAAATGATGTGCTCCCAGTTTCAGGAATTGGGTGTATATATAGCATAAAGTGACCAGAGAATGATTTTCAGTATAATAATCTATATAAAAGGTGGAAGAGACTGGAGGATTGTGGATTTTTATTTTTATTTTTAAAGAAATGGACTGAGAGGTGGAAAACTGTGTACCTAGATGAAGGAGGAAGAGGTTGATATGGGAGCCTTCAGAGAGCATTCATTCTGCATGTTTATATTGCTATTGAGAGGAATGGGACTTCAAATATGTGCCAGTAAACAAATGAATTGCTCTGAGAATAACCCTGTTAATTTTTTTTCCACGATTTCCAGTCCAGATGGAACCAACCCAAAAGCCTAATGCTTTTTGTAGCAAAGAGTACTTACTAGAAATAAACAGTATGCAAAAGAACAGTAAAGTTCTGAAGCCAGGCAGTAAAAGGGCAGAAAAATCTAAAAAGTGATATTGTATTATGCAAATAATCATCATTTTCTCCTGTTATGTGTATACATTATGATGTATACTATGATAATATCAGAGCCAGTGTTGGGTTCTCTTTATTTTTTCATTGGATAGGCTTTTATTTTTCTGCACAGATGTGCAGAGATGCTAAAGACTATCAGCTGCACACTTGAACAGACTTTTTTTTTTCTAAATGAGAAAAATAAATAGTTGCTCCCATTTTCATTCTTAGATATGACTGGCTGATTTTTGGCTTAAGCTTCTAAAAATACCTTTCCTGAGGCACATTGCCAACATGGAAAATTTCACCAGAACAATGATAACATTGGCATGGTTAAAAAACAGACTGAAGTAGGATACAAATATTGTGTAGTGAACCTCATTAAGAGGACAGATAGCATGCTAGCTATATTTACTGGAAACAGAGAGAAATTGAGTTATTTGCACCGTAATGAAACTAACTATAGAACGCAATGATAGCACAGGAAGTCATTTCTAACTCAATGACACCAACCAGAAATAACAAGCAGGTTCATTCCATGAAGATTTTAACTGATGCTACCTACCTAGTGTCATTAAATCCTCACTACAGACAAAGTATAACAGTGTCCTGGTAGTGGATATATAAAGAATTACTATCTTCTTCAGGTGTTCTCATCTAAGAAGATGAAAGAAGGTGTTCTCCTTCCTATTATTTCTGTGCAGTTTTCTAAACTTAAATTCAAGTTGATAGCAGTTTTAGCTCAAATATCCTTTCTGAACATCCAAAGAAGAGATCAGTGAAGCACGTTCTTTTATGTGAAAACAAACAAGCAACTGAAATATGAAGTTGAAACACAAAGCTTCCAGAAGATACTGTATTAAAAAAATAACCTATTGCTACAGGTTGACTGATAGTTGGTCCTTGGTCCCATATCACCCACAATATTAAGTATACTTAGAGGCAAGGAAGAAAAGAAGCTTAATCTGAATCAAGATGCAGAGTTCAATCTTAAATACTGTGTTATCCATCATTTTGTCTATGTGTTTGCATGGAAGAAAGAGGAGAGCTTGGAACTGATAGTGTCAGCTGCTGCTTACGGAAGAGCAAAGCAGGATATTTAGCATATGTTATCTTAATTTCTCTTAGCCAAGAACTTTGCCTTTCCTGCGGCAGGCAAGATATCCTCACAGCATCTCAAAAGCTCCTCCCTCAGGAGTGTGAGTATCTCTTTTGTCAATGTAACTCCATATCAGAGTGTTTTTGGTAGGACGTGGTTGAGTCAGCATCTGCGAGTTCTGAACTGTGTTTAATTCTGATGTTGTTGGTTTTTTCCTTTTGTGTGCCCTCTCGATTTCTTCCTTCTACTAAGAAAACAGATTTTGTTGTGTCTGGGTTTTTTTACTACTGTTAATCCAAAAATAAAATGATAAACTATTCTGTGTGTTAGGATGATAATTCTGAGGTGTTTTTTTTTTTTATTTGTTCTTTGTTTCTTTGCTCAATGAAACCTCCACTTTGAACGCTAATCTCATATTCCAAAATGGATACTTGTTATACCAGATATCAAACAAAAGCCATAGGAGACTTCAGCTACACAGGAGTCATTGAGGAAGCTGATTGAATTGTGAAGGGCACTCAAGTTCCTTTGTTTGAAAGTTCTTTGGGATCCTTCAGTTATTTTAAGAGCTGTAACAATTTGAGGCTGAGCTAAAGACTGTCTTTAAAGGATGAAAGTTAAAATAGTTGGAACTCATATTTATGAAACATAATTTGATATTAAGCTATTACTCATGCTTCAGCAACAGAAGAAAGTAGACATGACTAACCTTTGGGATATGCTATTTAACTTTTTTGATGTTTTACTTTTTAGTCCCTGAGCACTCTGGTGCCTGGGATCAGGGGAGGCAGTGGCTACTGCTTCAGTGGAGATTTGACTCACAGGAATACCCTCTCCTGCTGTTTTACTTTCTTATTGGTTAGCTATTATTAAAGTTAACTAGGCAAGAATAGAAACCCAATAGGAAAACCCAGCTAGAAGTCAATTTTTCTTTGTCAGCTCAAATTCCTCTGGTTAGAGATTCAGGCAGCAATTGTATGTTCCATATCTGCTGCTATTTTTCCTTTGCCTGCTAATGAAACCCTGCAAAGAGGCTCTAGCAGATTAATTGATTTCCTACAAGTCCCAGGATTTGCTATTGAATTTAGAAGGAAAAAAAAAAGGGGTAGAGAGTATGTTGATTGCCTACTTTTTTTGGTTGCTGTTCTGGATTTTTTGCTAAATGTTTGATTTGTTAAAGTTTTAATTGCTCCCATTAGGCATTTAATTTTTAAATAGGCACATAGCATGTTTACACAACTCAAGAGAAGAGGGCAAATTGGCGAAGGGATGATATTCTTTAATTATTACAAAATGTTCAGGAATGGGTCAATTGACAGCTGATAATGAAATTTTAATTGCAGTAGTACTTAAGATTAAGATAAAATAATAAGCACTAACATGAAATGTATTGAGGCTTTTTACATAATTATATCTTTGCAAGGATTTACTTAGGATATAGAATTCTCTTGACACAAACATGCTGTGTCGGGTTGGATTTGTTTGCAGGCATGATCTAAATGGGAACAATACTGTCTTTTCTAATTTGCAGTTTATATCAATAGATTATGTCTTAGAGCATTGGTATGTGTTATGCTTTAATGAGGAAGTAGTGTCTGCTGGCCAGAAAGGGAACAAGGAGTTTTGACTCGGGAGACTTATGGCTTCCAGCCTTGTCACTGATTCAAATACGCTATGGCTGCCATAAAATAAATAAACAAAGCAACAAGGAATTCCCTCCTCTCCTCCCACCCCCAAAAAAAAAACCCAAACCAAAAAAGTAGCTGCCATCCCTGGCCCCAAGAGTCTGCAATAAAAAACAAAACAAACAAACAAAAACAAACCAAAGAAAAAACAACAACAAAAAGAAACAACTAAACAAACAACCTATCTCTAGCCACTACTCATCCTACTCATTTTGTTACCCCTTGTACAAAAGGTACGCCTTGTACTTTAGTCCTTTCACCTCTTCACAGCTCAGACAGGGCTTTTAATTTTGGGATGACCTTTACCTCCTGAAAGGGAATCTCATAAGAATCTATATATCACTGGCACACTTATTAGTGGCTTCCTTTTCCTGTCTAGAGGAAACTACCTTCCTAGTGCTGCTTCTAGGGTTATTCCTTCCAGCAGGTTTTCAGTCTGCGGACAAAATGTTGAAGACTCAGAGCAGTTACTGGTTTGTACTTTTTTCAAAAGCTTTATTTCAGCTCCTACCTGTGTCTTAGTATAAAAGGAGATGCTTAGTTTGCAAGATACTCTGATCTTAATTATTTTTTTTTAAATCTTGAAAGAGGTTTTAGGGTTAAAATATTTATAGGGATGTTTTAGTAGGAAAAAAAAATCATATGTCTCTATATTAGGAAACATATCCTGTATATAATAAAGAACATATTTCTTTGTCCTCTTTACAAAGAAGAAAAAAGAAAACATAGAAAAAGTGTGCTAAGTAAACTGCAACTGAAATAATCCATATAGGGATGAGATGAGTATGTTGACTCAATATCAGAGATGTCTTTCTGCCATAGCATTTTTCCATAACCACACTGATGTTTTCCTGTTTCTACTTACAATACTTAAATGAGGTAAAAGATGGCATTTATGGTTACTGTTTCTTTATTTAACACACATCATAGCAACTGCTATTCTGTTTGATGCTTTATTTTTTTTTTTCCTGTGGAAAAACTGTTGGTGACATTAGCTAACTTAGAACAGAAAGCCATATAGAGCCACAAAATGAAATGGGGTTAGAAGAGACTTCTGGAGATCATCTAGNAAGGGCAATGGAGGAAAATCAAATATGTGAGCTTGTTAGTATTTGTCTGAAGTGATCTGTGCTCACAAAAAACAAGCTATGTGAATGGATTTGCTGCCCTGGCTTTGTTAATAACAAGTAGGAACAATTATTGGGAAGGAGTAGCAAACAGAGAAGAGGTAATGAGAAAAGAACCAGGACTATGAAAAAGAGATCAGATTATTTGCATGCATTTGTTACATCATCAAGAAGATTCCTGGATTAATATCTACTATAGTACTTGGTTCTTAGTGACACAAAGCTGGTTTAAAAGGCTTTTGAATGCAGGTGCTGTGTAGGTTATTCCTTATATTCTGAGGTTACATGTCCTGCAGTTATGCAAAGCCCTCACCTTATAAAGATCTCTGCAATACGGTCAATTTATTAGAGCAAAAATTAGTGACGATTCTCTTTAAGTCAGGATACAATGGCAACCAGTCAGGTTTCTTAAAGCAAAACTGAAAAGCGAGCATGTTTTGTTTATTTTGATTTTGATATTTTTTTTCTTTTTTTCTTGGTAGAAGTTGTAGAGCACTCACTGTTCAAAAATTATGTCCTTCTTGATTTGTCCCAGAAATGGCTGCTCGTGACAAGTAGAGGTCATGAAACTGATCCACGAGAGAGAACATTTATAAATTTCTGTGTACTTCTTGGCTACTTAAAACTACTGGATTTATATTGACCACTTGTTCTTACTAGTTTCCCTACAATCAGGCTTCTTATTCTCTAAGATTTTTGATAGATTAGTAGAAGAACTATCAAATCTGTTGGCTTGCAAAAAACTTATTTGTACAACTGAAGCCAGGCTTTTAGTAGAGGAAAACTTTAACAAAGTTAGTTCAGATAATTTTTATATAACTTCTGTGTGTTTGGTTTTTTTTTTTTTTTTTTTTCTGTGAGTCACTAAGGCAATGAGATAAAATGGAGAGTGGAAGAACAGTGAAAAGTAGATTTGTTTCCAACTTGTGAATTGGCTTTCAAATCATCTGTATTAATTAATTCTCTTTTCTTTCCCCACTGTACTTATTTTGACCATCTCCTTCAGAAACTTTTTATAGAGATTCAGAACACAGTCTTCATCATATCTTCCCCACATTTTATAAACTTTCTTCTAATCTACTGAAGTAGTCTACTTAAAATTACCTTTTAGAAAGAAAGTTAACTTAATCAGTGGAGTTCTGGAGGCTAAAAACTATTTGTCCTTTTCTTGAAAGGAAGCTGCGGGGACTGACCTATACTAATTATTGAATTGTCTGTAGACATGTCTGTGTGGTTAAATCACTGCCTAGTTGTACTGTTAAGGCAGCAAGCCTAGGCTGTTTTCAATTTAATTATTTGAAAAACCCTAAAACCTGAGAAAAGTCTGGCCTCCATAATGTTCTTGAGGTCTCTTTCCTATTTAGCACGGTGTGCCATGTAAAACATTAACTGGGAGGTGGGAATGGATGCCTGGGTGCAATAAGAAACATCTGAGCAAGAATAGCTTCTTTAATAGTCTCTCTGCTATAATTTGCAGCTAGTCCTTTTCCATAAAAATCACTGCTACAGATGCTTTCAATGAATTGTAAGAAGTGGCTGCTGGAGTAGACAAGTGTTCACCCAGTCAGATACAACTGACGGATGACTGAACAAGCTGTTTCTTTTTGTTACTATGTTGTCAGTTGCCATCTCCAGCTGAGATGCTCATCATTGATGCTTGAGAATTTGCACGCTACAGCAGCGGGTTG
>VZRU01013368.1:261457-297291 GCA_013398155.1 Pedionomus torquatus
TTTTTTTTTTTTTTTGTCTGTGAGTCACTAAGGCAATGAGATAAAATGGAGAGTGGAAGAACAGTGAAAAGTAGATTTGTTTCCTACTTGTGAATTGGCTTTCAAATCATCTGTATTAATTAATTCTCTTTTCTTTCCCCACTGTACTTATTTTGACCATCTCCTTCAGAAACTTTTTATAGAGATTCAGAACACAGTCTTCATCATATCTTCCCCACATTTTATAAACTTTCTTCTAATCTACTGAAGTAGTCTACTTAAAATTACCTTTTAGAAAGAAAGTTAACTTAATCAGTGGAGTTCTGGAGGCTAAAAACTATTTGTCCTTTTCTTGAAAGGAAGCTGCGGGGACTGACCTATACTAATTATTGAATTGTCTGTAGACATGTCTGTGTGGTTAAATCACTGCCTAGTTGTACTGTTAAGGCAGCAAGCCTAGGCTGTTTTCAATTTAATTATTTGAAAAACCCTAAAACCTGAGAAAAGTCTGGCCTCCATAATGTTCTTGAGGTCTCTTTCCTATTTAGCACGGTGTGCCATGTAAAACATTAACTGGGAGGTGGGAATGGATGCCTGGGTGCAATAAGAAACATCTGAGCAAGAATAGCTTCTTTAATAGTCTCTCTGCTATAATTTGCAGCTAGTCCTTTTCCATAAAAATCACTACTACAGATGCTTTCAATGAATTGTAAGAAGTGGCTGCTGGAGTAGACAAGTGTTCACCCAGTCAGATACAACTGACGGATGACTGAACAAGCTGTTTCTTTTTGTTACTATGTTGTCAGTTGCCATCTCCAGCTGAGATGCTCATCATTGCTGCTTGAGAATTTGCATGCTACAGCAGTGGGTTGGGATGCTTATGAGTTAAAGCTCTGGATCAACCCTGGATAGAGGTGGTGTAGGCACATTCTGTGTGATCTGACTACTGACATAGCTAGACCTGCTTCAGATAACCTACTGCATGCATGCATAAAGTGAAGTTGGTATGAGTTAATAACCAGGGCTCTTTAATGGACCTATTTTTCTCTAGTGTCACTAAATGCAGAAAATCAATGTGAACATGATGAGGTACAGGATGCCATGGCTATCTTGGTAGGCAATTTCCTCATAAATATTCACTATAGGGTGCAGGTTGCTGCTCAAGTCTCAGTGAAATCTCTTCTGTCTGGATACCCAGCTATGGCTGAAGTCCATAAAGCCGATCTCCCAAGACACTAGCAAGAGAAGGAAGTCTGCAGCTCTTTAGCATCAAAACCTTGACATGGTTTAGGAAGAAGCATAGTTGATGACTTTCTTTAATCTTGTTTTCTTTTTATGCTTTTGCATATATCTTCTCTATTGGTGGTTATTTTAAGAGAATAATCATAATCATCCCATTAAAAAGAGAAACTGAAAAGTATTAATGCACAACAAATTAAAGAAGTAATTAAAAAAAAATAATACTCTTAAAATGCAGACAGCAGGCTCCTAGCAGAGCAGGGCTTATCCAGTTTGTTATAAAATGCAGCATGCGTAATGACTAATCGAAGGGGCGGACTTTGTATTTGTCAACACAATACAAGGATTTCCCAGTACTAAGTGAACAGGCTTGTGCTCTTTAGTTGACATTTGCTGAATTTAAGCAAATTAGGGAAATGGAAGGGCTTTTTCAGGTGACTGTCAAGGAGGCTGTAGGATAGCCTCACCTGTATTACAGAAGTCCTTGTGCTACTGAATAGGGCCAAGTCTCCAAGGTGGAGAATGCTCTACTAAGAAGTGTTTTGGATGAGATCCATGCTCCAGATGAGGGCAATGTCCTCATGTACTGAAGGTATAGCAGAGGTGATGGTCACAAGTAGGAAGAAGTAGGTGGTAGTGATATATAGAGAGATGTGTTTGGGGTTTTGGGGGGTGTTTTTTTGTTTTGTTTTGTTGGGGTAACTTATGTGTTAGGTACAAAAGTAATGGATGTGAGAAGATATCTAGCCAGGAATGTGAGGGAACAGGAGATAATTATGATCTATGTTGGTACCAACAATATAGGCATCACAAATATAGGAGTCTAACTTGGCTGCCTGGCAGAGACCAGGGTATGGGACCTCCACAGGATCATCTGTGTTTTTGTCCCAAGTACCAGGCAGAGATTTGAAGTCTCAGTGTGTGGATGAGGCAAGCGATATGAAGATGAGCATATGATATAAAGGTGAGATTTAGTTATATTAGGAACTGAGGAAACTTCCTGGACAATAGGAAACTGTATAGGAAGGATGGACTACATCTTGATTGTAATGGACTCATGCTGATGACACTGAATTAGAACGGTTACAGAAGAATATTGAAATTCAGGGAAAGCTTAGAGGTCCAGAAGATCACCTGGTTTAAACAGATGTGAAGAATGTCCATTGCACTCCTGAAAAGTCTGAGAGAAATAACACACAAAAAATAAAGGAAGTAAATTAGTTCACCTATAATGCCAAATTATTCGTATGTGCACTATTAAGTGATGGAGGAGGTGTTACAGCTTTGAAGTATTTTTATACCAGCTTAAGTTCTGAAAGGTAAGATAGGAGGATTGAAACATATGGCATTGAGTGACACCTGCAAGCAGGCATTTCAGAAAGAGGAAATTAAGTGGGATGTGATTTTACTAGGCTACCAGCTTTTAAAGGAATTGATGTAGTTTACACTGACAGGAGGGTGAAGGGAGTGGCTCCCCACATGTAAAATGATGTGAAGTATAATGGGACAAGTTTTAAAGCAAAAGAGAAGAACTATGAAATCCTTGTGGGTAGAAGCCCCAGATTCTAATAAAGAAGTTGTATTGATTTTACTGTTCACACCATAATTAGGAAAGATAATGAACACAAGTGTTAAACAAAATCAGTCAAATTACAGTTTTAAGGCTGCTAGCAATAGGGAGATATTTCAGTTGCCACATACAGGTCAATTCCATTTTTAGATGCAATAATTGGTTGCTTCCAAGTCAAACTACTTGGAACAACAAGAAAATATGCTGTTCTTATTTAGATTGAGGGCTGGTTATCACCAAGTTCTGAGCTGCTCTGTTGTTAGTTACCATAATGCTATTAATGTTAATGTTGTAGCTGGACGCAACAGGCAAAACAAATCCAGTGTATACATCTTACATTTTAAGAGTTGAAACTACATGAAAAAGAGAAAAATTATCAAAAACAAATTACACCCCCTAAAGGAAGCAGTGCAAGATGATTTGGAGCAGTCCGAAGGCTGCTAAAAATTCCTTTTATTAGAATAAGGAGTAAGTTGCAGTTCAAACAGAACATAAACAAAAACCAAAAGGTTAATATTAAAAAAAAAAAAAAGTTATGGTAATGAAACCTCCAAATGAGAACAGAGAAGCTCACCAAATATGGCAGGTGCTATGCTTGAGCTCATATGAAGTTCTTTAAAACCAGGATACCAGGTAGGTAGCTGGTGGTATTATTTGATAAAATAAGACCCAGAGATTCAGTAGAGAAGTAAGGTGAATTCTCTACATAGGTCTTTGCTGCTGTAGGTATTGGAGAAATTCTCAGTGACCCATCCTTTTTAACAGACAGAGCAGAGAAGCTAGCTCAATTTGAAGTTAATATATGGGTTATATTAGACCTGATAGACAAGTTGAATCAAGTAAGGCTAGGATAGTATTCCCTAGAGGACTCTGAAGGAATTCAGATGTGAAATTACTGACCTTGGTCTGCAGCAACATTACAAATACCCACTCCACTAGAGGAGCGGAATATTACCACTGCAATTCTCCCTTCAAAAGGGCTCTAGTAGACATACAGTCAGCTATGGAGCAAGGCAGCTGGGGTAGATCTCTGGTAGAATCTTTAATAGCAATACGAGCACATGGATAAATGCTATCTGGGGGTCAGTGTGATTTTGGTGGAGGGAGAACCTGCCTTGTGCACAAGCTGCATAACCGTTCTGTGAATATGAAAGACAGAATCTGGATGAAGAGAACTCAGTGGATATAAAGTCAGTCAGTTACCACAGTGTGACTGACTAAACCCTGAATGGGTGGAATGTGATTCAATGAAAAAACCTCTATGACAGAAGAATGCTCAGTGGAGATAGGCAAGGGTGATGTGGTCATGAAGCCCAGAGAATGATGCAAAGAAGCTGCCTTCTATCTTCAATCTAAAGGGACAGCAGAGTGGCTCTTGTTTTAGGTGAACAGCAGCTGAGCGGATTAACTGAAGGTGACTCCCTGAGTTAACCAGATCAGAAAGGGGAGAGTGAATAGGTGTCTCAGTTCAACATTGAGTATAAAAACAAGCAAAAATATTTTTGAAGTGAGCCATAGTTTTAGCTGATTTCAACGTGTGTATTCCTTCCTTGTGCCTTGGGATGCCCAGCGTTGTGACAGTAAGCATATTTTAGACAAAACTGGTAATGGGAATCATGTAGGTATTGCAACTGAATATTGCAATTGCTATATTTTGCAAAGTGTAACTTGAACATGTATTGTGTTTTCAGTATATTTTCTGCTAAATCAGAAACCCTGAATCAGAATATCTTCAAGTAAGTAAATTTGACGTTAATCGTTATACCCTCCATGTGGAATATCTAAAAGAACCTGGTCAGAGTATGTTGAACTCTGACACATGGCTTTGGGAGAAAGGCTTTCTTGTATTGAAAGCTTGGTTAAAGGAGAGGAAGGGTAGGGCTTAAAAATACCCTTTCAGGATAAGGGAGGCAGGATGGAACAGCAGTGGCGTCCTGCAGGGCTGGTTCTGGAATTGGTTTAATTTAATGTCAGTAGTGACCTAGAAAATAGCATTAACAATGAAACTTCCAAGCTTGCAGAGGATAGACAGTAGCTTCTGAAGTAAGTAAAAAAGTGTGCTAATGGTAAGGAAATATAAAAGAACCTTATAAAACTGAGGGGGGATGGGGAAGCGGCAGATGAGCTTCCATGTAGATAATGGAAGCGATTTAACTCAGGAGAGACTGATCTAAAGCATGCCTAAATTATGCCAAACTCAAACCTGTAAGTTATAACACAGCAAGACTTTGGATTGGCAGTTCCATTAAATGTTTTGTTCAGTGTACCATCTGCTAACCTTGCAACAGTATTTAGCATTGGGGTGGTTTGAGGCACTGGAAAGGATGACAAAGTGGCCAGACCAGTGTGATATTCCTAAATTGTATTTAGGAGCACTGTGGGGACAAAATCTGGGCTAGACACTTACTAGGATGTGCACTTGTTTACTAATTTATGGCCACATGCAGATAATATATAGTATTAGGTAGTAACTGAAGACTAGGTAGTCTCCTTATGCAGTGGCAGAAGTCCAAACTTTGCAATGCTATTCCTTCCCATCTTGAATGATGAGGTCATGAAACAGTTGTTATGTCCGAAGTAAAAGCCATGAAGGTAGTATGACATTTTTGGGTTTATAAGCACCACCATGTAATGTGGGCATATCCTGACAGTTGTTTTATGACAGCGTAAAATTAGTTCCCATTTGTTATCTGAACCATAATGATTAGCCAAATGTTCCTAGACCATTCTGAATGTACTTATTTATGTCTGAATAAAAGATCATTTGTACATTTCCTTGGGCAAAGAGCATGCATATTTTCCAGTTATTGCAGTTGACTTAATGAGTGGCTACTTGGTTGTGTACTAAGCCCTCAGTACTAAGCTGCATCTCTGGTATAATAATCCTTGTGGTATTTCATTAATATTCCTTGTTAATTAACACCTATGGAACAGTGAAGGAAATATGCAATCTAACATGTTTGTTTTTTTTTTTTTCCTCATTGAGTTCATTTAAAATCATGGTTTTTCAACTTTTTTCTCCTAATATGCCTTACCTATGAAGAACAATATGAGAGAATTGATCTCCCATGAGATTCATTCTGAAAAACAGCCTGATGAAACTAAAAGTTTTGTCAAAAGATCCTAAACAACTGTTCATGCCCTCTCCATTGTGACAAATCTTTAAGAATTTCCTTGTATGATATTCTACTAAGCCAATGTCCCAAATTACAATATAGTTTCTGTCTTCAAATGTGTGGCAGAATAGCAACGTGTGGCTATTTCACCTGGAAGGGACCTACAGCAAACATCTTCAGCAATTCAGTGCTGACCAAGTTGAAGCACATTATTAGGGGTGTTGTCCAAATGCCTCTTAAACACTGACAGGCTTGAGGCATCGACCACTTCTCTAGGAAGCCTGTTCCAGTGTTGACCACTCTCTTAGTAAAGAGAGTCTTCCTAATGTCCAGTCTAAACCTTCCCTGGTGCAGAATTTAGTGTTTTGATGTGTTAAATTTAATCCAAATAATCATTGCTCAATGCTTCAATCTGTCTAGATCCCTCTGTGAGGCATCTTGTCCCTCAACAACACCTACTAGTTTAGTATCATCAGCAAACTTGCTAATGGTGCATTCAGCTTTTCCATCCATATAGCTGATAAACATGTTGAATGGAACTGGCCCAAGAAGTGAATCTTGAGGAACACCAATGGTGGCTGGCTTGCAGTCAGATGTAGTCCCTTTCACGACAACTCTTTTAACCCAACCATTCAGCCAGTTTTTCACACAGTACACCAAAAATGCACTCATCCCAGAGTTGGACAACTTGTCCAGAAGGATACTGTGAGGGACAGTATCAAGAGCCTTGCTAAAATCCAGAAAAGCTACATCTAACACCTTCTCTTCATCCACTAGGTGGGTAATTTTATCTATTAAATTTCAGGGGGTTTAAGCCTCCTCAGTAAATAACTAGTGCTGTACTATTAAAAGAGAAATCCCTTCCTGTGCAAGGAACTGGAAAAGGGCTTACCTATCTTTTAGAATTTACTTTAAAATGAAAAAATACAGCTTTAAAGAAAAAAAACCCACAAAACAATCTTTTGGTGGTTCTCTGTAAAGACATGTATTTCATGCTTAAAGAATTGAAGAAAATAGAGTCTTGTAAGAAAAGGCAAAATTAATGTAAGTTTTCTTTGTAAGTTGAAATCTGGATAAAAATCTTGCGAGGTTTATAAACTGCAATTCTATTGTACAAAAGGTCAGCTGTTGTTTTGGCTGACATTCTTAATATAGTAATGTTTCACAGCTGGTAATTTGCAGTCAGTAATAGCCAGATGGTGCTTTTTCTAAGGTGAATTTAGGGCATTTTGAGCAGTTGTAGATGTGAGACTTGTAACAGCAAAATATCCTAGAGTATTCTAGAGCTCTGTCTTTCTGGATTCAGTAGCATGCCTGATCACAGCCAAGATAAGGTCTGGTTTACATGGTAGACTGTAATAAGGGACCTATGATAATCAGGCATAACTAAATTATTTCTCATCTCTGTTGTATTTAAACTTCAACTCCCAGAGCTCATTGTTCTCTTGAGAATACTTATTTTGGGACTTTCTGCAATTTTTGTAGCTACATTGTCAGACTTTATTTTAAATCACTGCCTCGTTATGTGAGGTGTCCCTGGTGCTTGTGTAAAATATTTTGTTACCAGATGATAATGTTATGAAATTTTGGAGTGTGGGGTGACTAATATATTTACTTTGTGTGTGTTTACCACGTTCACACAGATTATGTAGTCCTAATTTTTAAGAAACCTGCTTGTGAAGAATGATGTTTTGTTACCATATTGATTTCTGAGCCTGAAGTTTTTATAACGGGCAAGGGGATGGTAAACAATGAGCTTGGTGGATTTCTTGCCATTTGGTATCCTTTTCTGAACTTTACTTACAAATTTAGCTTGACATGGTAATCTGCCTCCAGACTATATCAGAATTAGATCCATTTTAGAGTAAAGCAGACCTGAAACTAAACAACCACTCATGTATCTATCCTTTAGGAACATTGTCAAGAGGTATATATATAAAGACATGAAGTGGAACTGAGTCAAATGAAATAATGAAATAACTCTTGGATTTCAAGAAAAAACTTCTTGTTCTGGTGAAATATATTACAGTCTTTAGAGGATTGTGGTTTTTTGTCCAGTGAGCAACAAATTTACCAACACACATTTGTTAACTTTTTCTTGCAATTGAGCTAATGATATGTTCAGTGGCAGAAAGACAGAATGTTGGACTAAAGGGATCTGATTGGTGTCCAGTCTGTCCCAGCTGTAGGCAACAAACCATGAGTGTTCTCTCACTTAGTGGAAGAATATAAATACCAAGGAGAAAAAGTGCTGTCATTTCATCTTAATCATGACAGAAGTGAACAGATCAAGCAAAATATTTAAGCATAGGATTATGAAAATATTTTTTTTGTTTCTTTTTGAGAAAGTAAAACTGTACTGGAATTAATATTTGGTGAGGCCTGTTAGGAGGTAATGAGGATTGGTTGTATCTGAAGCTGTATAGTCCCTCTGTTATCAGCAGGGAGCATAGCTCAATTAAGTAGTGAAAGTGTGCTCCATCTAGCAACCCTTTCTATGTAACTTTCCTGGAATATGTAGTGGGAAACAAGTGCTTGAATAGTAAAGGTCCATAAAGGTTTTCAGTTTATGGTGCCTGCCTTCCTGGGAAAAAGATCAGCATAAGTTGCATAAGTAACGTAGTTGGCTTTCCCTTGTGTATTTTTCTGGAGAGGAAAAAAACCATGTAGGGGGTGGTGGACATCTGGAAATGTCTTACAGAAACATTTATGTAATTATCTCTAAAACTTAAAGATTTTTTTAAATTTTTTTTTTTATTATTATTTTGTGAGTATCTGCTTTTAACCAACCTTGTTTTCAGTGTTTCTTTCTGTTCTGTTTTTAAGCTTCAAGTAGTTATACCCTGAAGCTCTGGTTTTGGTAGTCACAGGAGCCTTCTATTCGGAACATTATTTTGTTCCAAAAAGAACAAGGGCTGAGCTCAATGATGAAGGGAAACATTTTAAATCCATATTGACATTCTTACACGTATATAGATCCAAAAAGGGAGATCATTGTGTGACTGGGATCTAGGGAGATTATCAGTTGTTGCAAGGTAGGTAAGCGGAGAACTAGATTTATTCTTAGAGTGTACCTAAGCAAGTAACAACTAAATATTCTGATTTTCTTTTGAAAACTTAAGTGGCTATAATAGTTGTTTGGTAATGTCTAAGGATATCTTTGCCCCAAAATTTCTTTCTAAAAAATTTCCAAGTGTTGAATAAATGTTTTCTTTCCTTACACAATGTATCATACTGAGATCTTACGTTCCCTTTTTTTAGCATCTGATGAAATTTTATACTTGTGCAATTTTTCAATGGACTGCTGGAGGAAGATTCCAACAAGCCAGGTTGTGTCATCCCAGTTACACTCAGATGCCATTTGTAAGAGGAGAGATGTAAAAAGTTACCAGAAAGCATGATAATTCCCAGGGGGAACTACAATAGCTTGGTTTTGTATGCCACTTGTGCTGCTCTTCCACCTGGTCCAGTTTGTGTTTAGACACTGCTGGATGACTGTTTCTTGCAATACAGAGCCAGGGGGAAGAAATGCATGGCTGGAAGACAAAGATTTATAAACCAAAAACTGCAGGGAACTTGGTGTTTCTCTAAGTAAATGTCTAGCCCAGTGGCCCCCCAGTGAGGGTCAGACCTTGAGGTGAAGTAGACATCAGAATGAAGTGAGTTATTCAACAGGATACATAGGACAGAGAGACATTACCAGCAGGAAAAGAATGAAATCTATTTGTACCTCCAGGACACTTTGTTATAGATTTGATCCGTTTATGCTTCTGAAAGATTGTTTAAAACCTTAATTAGCAACAGGAAACCAGAAGGGCTTGAACTGCAATCTATTGTTTTGTTTAATGTGGAATGTGGTGAATCTTGCCCAAAGCGTCAAAGACAGCAATACAAAAGCTGCTTGTTCTGTGTGTAATAAAGTGAAATGTGTGTTGCCCTTAACCTTAGCTTTTCCCCCAAGTCTTTAACTTAAAGAACTAATTTGAAGAAGGCAAAATTCATTCATTTTACCTAACTATAGCCTAGGAGGAAGTTGAGCAAAATTGCTAATACCCATGTCTCTAAATGTGCAGTTGTTATTTGTACAAAGACTGCCTGAGCAGAACTGCTCTTAACTGTGTATCCTGAATGACTACATTTGTTAACTAGAGAGGATAAAATACAGAGAGTGGATAACAAAATTAATGTATATTTTAATCTTAAACAAAAGTAACAGTATTACCTGGATGTGAAAACTAACTGTGACTAATTAGCAGACTTCAGAGGGTTTTATATAGCTATTTTTCACAAATGTTTGGTTAAGAAATCAGATGAAGCAGGGAAGGAGCAAAGTACAAGTTGTTGCTATAGGATATGTAAAATGGTATTACTGCTCTACTGAACCAACTGTTGAATCTCTTTGAAAATTTTATTTATTTATTTTTTATTAATAGGTACTTAATAGCTCACTGTGGAAATTTTGAAAATATCTGTATGTTGGAGGTCCAAAGATACTAGTACCTGAAGGAAGAATCTATAACTGCAAAAATGTAGAAGCCAGTGCTTTATTTCATGCAGTGGTGGCATTGGGTGTGGTGGGGTTTTTCTTGTGGAGATTGGTTGGGGTTTTTGGATCTTGTCTGTATTTTACATATTTATATATATACATACATATNATAATCAAGTGGAAATGCTTTGGAAGTTAGAAAAGGATTTGAATTTTTAATCTCTGTCCATAGATGAAAATTATTTTAACCTTTGTAAAACTTGTGCATGGTATTTGCATTATTTTTATATTTCTTTTGTCCCCTGCAATTTCTCTGTGTTGCTGTCATCCCAGCTGTAGCAGTATTGCAATGTGAGAACAACATATAAAAATAGCCTTTCTTCTTGGCAAAGTCAATATGCTAAAACTCATTGTTCAACCTGTTTTAGAAATTAAAAAAAAAAGTAATTGAGAGAGATCATGTATATAGTTTCTAACAGTAGAAGATTTTAATTTTTCTTAGAAGCTATTGTTTAACCGGAAGAGGTTGTGGTTTTTAATCATCGGCTGAAGTTACTGGACCATACACTAGTCTGACTTTAAGTCAGTGAGGTTCAGTAACTGAAACATTTCTCATGTTGTAGTATCTCTAGTGCAGATCTGTATGTGGACATTGATAGGATTCTTTAAAATCCTTACTTTAGTGCTTTTTCTGTAATTTTTTTTTATTTTTTTTTTTGGCTCATCTCATTTAATTCAAATGCTGGCATTAGAAGTAACAGGAAGACAGGTTTAGTTCAGTTTTTTGCAGAATTTTCATCTGAAAGTGTTTCTGCTGAAACAGTTGTCATCAGCTTTTTTTTTTTTTCCTCCCCCCTTCCCTCCACTGGGAGGGGCAGGGTTCCTTCTAGTTGTTTCTGATACACTGGCAGTCATGGTATCAAGCCCCTGTTGGAAGAAAAAAAACATGTTTATTTTACCAGGCTCTGTCATCTTTAACTTACTTGCCAATGGACCTCTGATCCATCAGCATATGCCTGCAACATGGTGTTAATATTTTCAGCTGTCCAAACCAAATTCTTACTGTGTTTGCACAGACGCACTTTTTCTCCCTCTAGGTTTCTATTTCTTTTAGAAGTCTAGACAGCATTTGTGTATTGATAGTGGTCTGAGAATTCATTTAAAACTGATAAATGACAAATTGGTTCAGGTTGGGAGTAGGTCAAGAGAAACCAATAAGTCAGAAATATTGTAGCTGTCACATCAGAAGTGCCCATGGAAACAATTTTTAGTACTCAATAGGGAGTCTTGATTTTTCAAAACTTAGGAGCAATGCTGTTTTTTTTAACAGAACACCCCTGCAGTCACTAGCCATGTTTCCAGCTCCTTACCCTTTCAAAGATACAAACAATACAATAATATTGCTTGATACAAAAGCCTTCTCTGTCAAGTTGTCCTGTGGAAGCAATCAAATAATCTTTGATGAATTAGAGGAAATATTTGCTGATGTTTGTAAATATTTTGTCTCATATCTGAACAGTCCTTTCTCAGGGAAATATGAAAGACAGTGTTCATAAGTATATGTATTTAATATTCTTTTCTGTATGTTGCCAGTATGTTATACAGATGGTAGTCAGGGTGTTTGTGGTTGGGGTTTTTTTTGTTGGGTTTTTTTTTTTTTTTTTTGTCCCCAGAGGAAAGATAACTAGGGTACCTTAAAATAAGGCTTGTTTTTCTGGAAGAAGAAAAGATCATAGTAGTTTGCAAGCAATATTGTTGAGGCATTTTGTGTGGGAAAACATATTTTTTTTCCTCTTGACACACTTTTGTCACTTTGAAGTTTGTTTGGTTTAAACCAACTGCATTATATTTTTGACAATAAGTCAAGAAGTATTTCAGTGCTCAGTTCATTTGCACGCATCTGTTGGTGAAACTGAAGATGTTGAGTTTTGCCCTCTAAAAATTATGCCACTTTCTACTGTAGTTTGAGGTGTCATATCACTTTCTTCACAACATAGTATGTATGGTCATCTAACACTTGAGCTATTTATCCATCAAATCCACATTTCAGTCTAGATAATAGTGAGCTAACTGATATTTCATACTGATTTTTATTTCCAAATTAAAAAAATGAAGATGAGTAAGAACTTTATTACAGTGTTAGATTTGGGGGGGTTGTTGCTCTTTTTTGGTTTTCCAGTTCTAAAGGAGAAATACCCCTGAGTATAGTAGTGCCTGAAAATGTTCTAAAAGAGAGCAGCTCTATAGAAGATACTCTTTTTAAAATAATATTAACTACATTTAACTATAAAGTTGCCTTGAAAACCCTCACCTTTTGGAGAGCCTGTTCAGTAGCAGGGGAATTGAAAAGGTGTGAGGAGCCACAAGACCTGATCAATCCTCTTAAAGAGGATGGGCTTTCAAACCCTCCACTGCTTGCCTACCCTCATCTACAGGTATTCTGAATAACAGAAGCTGCTGTTTGAATTTGTTCTCTCCTATATAGTTCAGCTTTGTAGCTGTTGACATTTCCCTGTTTTAATAAGTATGATGTAAAGCTTTTAAATAAGAAACAAATTTTGATCAGCAAAAACTCGATGATATTTAGTAGTTCCTTGCAGCCTTGTGTCACAGGATTAAAAGCAGAGAAACTTATAATTCAGAAACTGAGGCACTGAACAGTAAGGAGAGTTTTTGGTAAACTTGCATCTAAGGTGTTTGTTTTTTTTTTTTTTTTTTTTTAATTTTTCTAGTAAAGAAATAATCAAAGAACTGGGATTTCTCATGGGCAAGATTTATTACATTGGCCTTTCTGAATGTGAGGAGTCAGTTCAAGGGTTAGGTACTTCTAAATTTGAAGCACTTCTTTTGAAAACTCCAGAGGTAATTTTGTTAGCCTAGATTTTAAATCCATCTGATAGGCTTTACTTTGTGTTATGTCCCGCTTACAGGGCAAAAAGAAAGACAATGTTAACTTGGAATGTACTTTATTACAAAACATGTTTGCCAAACTGAATGAATAAAATAATGGTGATCTTCCAAGATTTCCTGCATGGAGTGACATGTATAAAGCTGAAATTTGTCAGGAGAAAGGTATTGCAAAGAGGAGTTTGTAACAGCTGTCAAAAAAGTTGACAAGTGCCATCTGAGGTAGTAAAACTTTGATGTCCAAACCTGAACTGACTTTTCAACAAGTCATTTTCAAGAATAGAAAAGAAATGTTGAAACCTGTTTTGAAAAGGAGACTCTTGGACAGAGAAAGGACTAGGTGTACAAATTGTTTTGGTGTTTTGGGTTTGTGTTGAGTTTTGTTTTGTTTTATTTGGTGGGTGGTTGTTTTGTTTTTTGTTTGTTTGTTTTTAATGTAAGAGATGAGGTTGCACTTGAATGACATGTTTTTTGCAATGATGACCAATCTCTGTTCTTATACTTAAACATATATTTGCCATTGTCCCTTGGTAGGTCTTTTGCACTTCTGCATGTACCTATTGAGTGTGAAAGCACAAGAATTGGGAGGGAGATGGGGAGGCTGAAATGGAATATTAAAATGAGCAATGAAATTTAAGAAGGGGGATGGGTGCTGTTTAAGCAGATAACAGAGAGAAGCCTGCAAAACCTGAATGGGCTGGCATGACACAGGAATTGAATAAATCCTTAAGCCTGAATCCTACAGGAGGCCCTTATCCTACTGAGGAGGTGCAGGGTGGGTAGCGACAGCTGGATGAAGCATGATGTAGTGCTTGGATTCACATATACAAAAGGAGCAGGGACAATGAAGCTGGAAGGTAGCCTGGTAGCTTTATAAAGAAAAATATTGCAGTGGCATTTTGCAACATTCTTTCAACACTACACTGTTTTAATGCAATTTCCTTGCTGAGTAATGGGGAAAAAAAATAATAAACTGGAAGTAAAATTTACGTCTTCATGTTAGTTGATGAGGCATAATTAAGTCCAGTGCAAACTGCCTAAAGGCCCACAGTATCTACTACAGCATATCAAATAATCTGAACATAAAATCCAGGTGCACTGGGAGGCTTATATAATATTATTTCATGCATAATTTCCTATTTCCTACTGTTTTATTTTCCCACTTTCCTCAGACTAGCTATTAGGTTTATTATGAATTATTGGTTTAATATCTACTGTGCATTTAATAGAAAAGGAAAAAAAAAGTCTGTTATTTTCACATTTCTAGCTTTGCTATAGATGTGGACAGTAGGTAGGATTTTATGATTTTTTTTCTTTATAATGATACTGCAGTATTTTCAGTTGTTTCTATTTTTGTTCTCTTCAGTTTTCATTTATAAACAAGTGGTTTGCTCAGCATCAAAACAGTGTACTTATTCTGCTAGTTTAATTTCAAATTCTTGCTGAAATCTGTGAAGGGAAACTCCATTTTCTCCATGGTTTGTGGAAATAATTTATTTTTTTAATTTCTTAGGCAGCAGGCTATTTTGTGGCATTACTTGAGAAATAAAGGCAGCATAGAAGAGTTAAATGCATGTAACTTGATATGTGTTATAAACTGTTGTCAAAAAAACAGTTTAGAATGATTAGTTAATGATTCCTCCCAAAAGCATTGAAATCCTACATGCCTCTGTAAAAGAGTGGAAATAGGCATTCCTTGTTACTTTATACAACTAGTGTTAAGGCATTTCAGAAAGCTACCTGCGTTCAAACACATGATTAAGGAGTTGTTTGCATGATGAAAATCTCTGAAGTGTGGAGCTGAAGCAGTCATTTACTGTCATGGCTGCTGTAAACTTTATTCCTTTTGAAAACAGTTCTCATGGTTTACATGCTGTTTGTGCATTTAGAAACACTGTTACTGTCTTCTGAAAAATGTCTTGGGTACAAGCAGAATGCCTCCAAAATGAGTAAGTGGGGACATGAAGTGAGATGAAGTATTAAAACATTATAAGAAGTGGTTTTTTCAGAGTTCAGTACTTAAATGATCTGGCCATGTCACTTTTCTTTTTTTTTTAAATTCTATTGATGTCCTAGTTTCACTATTGTCCTATTAGTACAATTCTCACTTTTTAAGGTGAACAATCAATAAAATTATTAATAATATATTTCTTTTAAAAAATATCTGTTTTGATACAACTTCGTCAAGATTTGTCTTTAGACCTCTTGAAGATCGCTTTATTTGAAAATAGACTATAGCATCTTTGAAAGAATGTTGAAAGTGTGTGACTTCTACTTTTGTTACTTTAGCCCTTCCTGTTACACTGTTTGATTCCTCTCTTTCTTTTGAGTTGGATTTCATCTTATTGCCCCCAGATGTCTCTTTCTCTTTGTTCAATGCCTCGTGCACTCTGCCTGTGACTTCCCTGTGTTTATCAACCATGAATTCTGTCATAATACCGAAGTCCCGTTTAGCAAAGTCGTTTCCTTGATCTTGTATCTTTCATTGATACTCAACTGTAGATTGTGGGTTTGCTTTAATTCCCCAAGTTAGGGGCCATGAATTGGAACTGCACTCTATCAGCTGCACTGCTGTTTTTTTTGTTCTTTTATAGAATAGAGTCATAGAATCATCCAGGCCAGAAGGGACCTCCAAAGGTCATCTAGTCCAACCTCCCCGCAGTCTCAGGGACACCCCCAACCAGACCAGGTTGCCCAGGGCCTCATTGAGCCTCACCTTGAATATCTCCAGGGAAGGGGCCTCAACTACCTCCCTGGGCAACCTGTTCCAGTGCTCCACCACCCTCAGAGTAAAGAATTTGTTTCTAATATTCAATCTAAACCTGCTCTTCTCCAACTTAAAGCCATTGCCCCTTGTCCTATCACTTGTCTGTAAACACACTCTCCCCAGCCTTCCTGTAGGCACCCTTCAGGTACTGGAAGGCTGCTATTAGGTCTCCTTGGAGCCTCCTCTTCTCCAGGCTGAACAGCCCCAGTTCCCTCAGCCTATCTTCGTAGCAGAGGTGCTCCAGCCCTTTGATCATCTTCGTGGCCCTCCTCTGGACCCACTCCATCAGGTCCATATCCTTCCTATATTGAGGGCTCCAGACCTGCACAGAGTACTCCAGGTGGGGTCTCACCAGAGCAGTGTAAATCCGCAGAATCACCTCTCTGGATCTGCTGGCAACACATCTTTTGATGCAGCCCAGGATGCGATTGGCCTTCTGGGCTGCAAGTGCGTACTGCCTGCTCAAATATTATCTTAATATTTGATCTCATACTGTGAGGTCTTCGAAGAGGAACCCTCTTACTTGTTTGAAATGCGTTGCAGCCTGTAGCTCTGGCACTGATGCAAATGAATTGTGAAATATTTGGACTCTAAAAGGCTACTTTAAAGCATTACAGTCCACTGAAGCTCAGAAGAAGGGAGGGCTGATTATACTCAATTGTGTTAACTGTGCAGAAATGCAAGTAGGAAAAACTTAGCCAGCTTGCTTGGCATAAGCAAATTACATTGTTGACAACAGAGAAACTCCATGTGAAAGGTTATACTGACCTTGTTTAGAAATTAAATTACAGATGGGACATTTCTGTTATTGTAAAGTCATAAGCTACAATTACTTTTTGTTAGTAATGAAGAGTAAGGTTAAGATGGATTGGTAACAATAAACATTATAACAAGGAATGGAATTTTCTGAAGCAATTCTGGCAAAATTATTTGAGACCAATAACAATCATACCTAGATATGGTGAATGAATATGGTTAAGTGATGCCTTACAATAAATAGGTGCAATTGATAAAACAAGTCATAAAGACTTGTTAAAAGATGTACTTCCCTTAGTTACATTTCTGGATTTCATGCAACCCTCATTCTGCCATGCAATATTCAAGTGTATGCTTGATTTGATTTGGACAAGAAATGAATGCTAGCTCTATCTCCGGAATTCTGATTAAGTAAATTTGCAATCTTTTATTTGTGTGTTAGCATGACCAGTAAAAACAAATAGTCATGTGAAGATAGCATTCCTGATTTCTATTAATCCACTTTGTTAACAGAAAAAGGAAAGAGAAAACTAAAAAAGTTGCCTACGGCTTAGTTAATGCACTAACAAATAAAAACTAAGATGAGCTAATTATGGGATCGTGCACTCCAGTCTCTCACCTTTTCAATGATGAAGGTGGAACTATTGTATCTTTTGTTGGGTGTTTCCCTGTACTGATGTTCATCTCTTAGATGCAGAGTAAGGAATTTTCAGATATGCTTCTGTTTCCTTACACTTAAAGGAATTTCCTAGGGCATGGAAATACTATTTATTAATCTCTCAGTGAATCTAAGTGCATAAATCATATTATAAGGAAATATCTAATTTTGACTTACAGCAAATATAAAAATTCTCTCCATTCTTCTGTTGTAGGTTGGTTTTTGTGGTTGGTTGGGTTTTTTTGGTTTTTTTTTGTTTTTTTTTGTAAGAAAGAAACTATGCTGCTTTTCATATGTCTTCACTAGATTTGCAAATGGTTGTGATATGCACTGATTAAATTTAAATTTTTGTGTGGGAGAGAATGCCCTATGACTGCTAGTCCCTTCTGTACTTAAGTAATAAGTTTCTGCATTGTGCTATCCAGAGGGAAGTAACTGTTCATTACCCTGATTTTTGTTCTTTTTAATTCTTCCCTTGTGTCATCAGTATTGTTTGTTTTTTGTTTTTTTTTTTGTTTTTAATTTCTATTATTATTCTATTATTATCGTGCACTATATGTATATCTAACTTATCTACAGTGCATTTTTTAATTCGGGTTTTGTATTGTGCTGCAACTGAATGAGAATCTGGCCATTATATGTTGTCTTACTCATAGTACCTAGTTATTTTGTTTCTATCAATAAAGATTGAAGTAAATCCTGATCAAGTCCGAGACAGCAAGGTTATATGTTGCATTATAGTTTTCAGTCTTATCTATTTTTTTGTATCTAGTTGCTGTGCTAAGGAAGGACTTTGAGGAAGATCTAAACTTTCTTCTATTCAGCCCCCCTCCTCCCATGATCATCAAAGTATTCTGTCTGTTTCTGTACCCTTTTTGTTACCTTTGGTAATAACATCAGTATTAGAAATATTCCCCTGAGCAAAGGTGTATAGGCTGACATGTTTGCTGGTCTGAACATTAATAGTTCAAGTAACTAATGTTAATGTCTGGAAAACAACTTTCATCTGAAACAATGAAGTAAACAGAATAAAATCTTATTTTTTTTTTTCCAACAGAAAGTGGGAGGTATTTTGTTTGTTTTTGTATTTGTTTCTTCTAAAAGCTAGTCCTACAGCAGAATAGAGTTGATCTATATAATGCAAATATTCTGGAAATCAGAATAATGAATGTCAGTTTCTGGGTTTGAAATTGTAACAAACTTCAAAGGTTCCTAAATGAATCTCTTCAATCTCTTCCAATCTCTTCAAGAATTGCTTCTCAGCTTTGTAGTATCTTCAATAACAGAGTCATCAATTCCTTTTCAATTGGTAGAGTTTTTAAACTGCATAAACTCCCTGAATCAGCCTATACACTAATTTATATTAATATTTCATATGTAAGTTCTAATATCTATTGTCATAAGCAGGCTTTTGCAGCATTTAAAATCTCAGCCTACGTAGAGAAATCAGTGAGCATAATCATAGGTCTTACTGTTTACAGAGCTTGTAAGAACAAGAAACAGTGCATGTAGACTTTGTAAGCTATTTTTAATGTAATTTTAATGTAATGTAATCAACATATAAAAGATGGGTGTGCAAGAGGTTCTCAGGATCTGTAATCCATACAGGGCTATTTTGATATTTATTGACTAAAGTACTTTCAACATGTCTGGTATTTTCTTTTAATACATATCTGACTGAATCTGTTGAAGGACTTGGTGTCTGAACTGAGTTTTAGATACCTTCATTTGATTTAAGTCCAGAACCTGGATTTTCAAAATTTTGCAAACTACTAGAAAACCTCTGAGTATTCTTACACTATAGTCATTTTTATAATTAAAATTTTCTTTCTCTCTGATTCTAGAAGTATTTTAGTCCAGATACTGTCAAGCAGCTTGGTTCCAATTTCACACACAAACCCTAGATTTTTTTTTCCACTTACTCTCCAGCCTCTTATGACTTTTCTAGAAAGACAGAAATTAGTTCTCTGCTGTGCAGAAAGGCTATAGGCTTCAACTGTCAAGACAGCAAGTTTAGCACTGACACTTTTACATGGTAACAGTGTCTTTAATTACTACAAATCATGGGGACTAAGCCCAGTAGAAGAATGTTATTTAAAATCTCTCTCTTTCCTGAGCATTTCCTGTAGCTAGATTAGGTTACATCTGGCCAACTATCACATCTGGTGTTCTTCTTCAAAACCTCAAGTCTTACCTGGATGTCCCACTTTGGTCTCCAATCCCTTAATGCCAGATGTTCCAGATAGCCATGACAGTAACTTTATACTATAGCTTTAGCCTTCCTTCTTTGAGGACTAAGTTTCTAACATTAATTGCAAAGTTGAGAATTGAGCAGTTAAATGTTAACTAAGATTTTGGGACAGGCTAAAGTTAGCGGGCAATATAATGGCATTTATAGCCAGAAATGTAATCTACTTCTACTGATCTGCTGGCAAAGGAAGTTTTTAACCTCAGAGACTGTTCTGCACCACAGGGTAAGGTGTAGTGTGAGAGAGAAATAGGCCACGAAAAAAATAAAATAAACCAACCTTTTAAATAAGATAGAAACCGAAGAAGACTGTATATATAGGTAATAAATCTTATGTCCCTTCAGATGCTGGGCACCCCATGTTTGTGCATTATCGGACAGACCATGGATGGATTTCCCATGGCAGGCTGCAGAGATACTGTTCCTCCTGTCTGATCCTTTGAGCTATTATATATAATTTTCTTACAAGAAAACAACTCTATTCTTAATGGATGGTTTCATGAGGATATCTTGCTGCGTTTCAAGATAAAGGTGAGGCCATACAGGTACCAAGTGGGAGCTGTTGACAGGCTCCTCTGTTATGATCAACTGCCTGAGTCTGCCTTGCAGCCAGGGCATTGTGCAGCACACCACAGGTCTGCATGTGCTCAGGTTAGCTGTGATGTAGATCGCCAAGTCCTTGGTATACAGCTACCTCCTGGTCGGAATCACTTTGTTCTACCCCGTGACCCACGTAGACTTTACTGTTCCTAAACATATTACAAGTTACGGATTATATTAGGAAGCTGTTAAGCTAACAGAAAAGTTTCATGACAGGCTGGGATGTTATCTCTATCATAACACCCAGCAACACAGCACAGGCTGGCATGGGGCATGCCAGCAGGTTCCTCTACAGTGACCACTCATGCTGAAGTACAGGCTGCTCAAGCCCTGAGGACAAGGAACAACAGAGGAAACATGGTCTGTTCAAGGTCATTAACTCCTCAGTACAATATCTTCTGCAAGGCTCCTGATATAGAGAACAAGATATATATATAACGATACATGTAAAGATTGGCAAGCTAACCTCAAAAATTGTTCTTCTGCTTTCCATTTTTATTAAGATAATTGTTAATCTAGTGAAGACCTACAAATTTTCTGATAGCTAAACAAAAATACAGGCAATGCACCGGTCCACATTTTTATAAGGCAGATAATTTAGCATTATAAAAGAGTGAAAGCTCAATCTGTGTCTTCTTTCACTGTTCAATAATCTAATATGCTTTAATGTTTCTATTTTTATCCTTTCTAGTTTATTTTTTTCTTCCCCAAATCTGTGAAATTATCTAATTGGGAATTAGGTGAAACCTTTATTGATCTTCTTATTTCTTCTGCATTGCCCTTGTGGCACATCAGATGAGATATTAAAAGTGTCGAGTTTCAAGGGCAATTTTATGATGCTTAATAGTCTTTCCGGTGGTTAACCACAGCACCCTTTCATTAACAAACAAGCAATCATCGTTTCCTTTTTTTTTTTTTTCCCCTTCAGTCATTAAGATGGTAAATGAAATAAATAGCTTGTGAATGCTGGATTGTGGGAGCTTCTTGAGACCTAGTGTGCTGAAAAGAACAGATTAGTGCTCTTACTGCTGTCTTTGTATGTAGCTCACAAATGATACACTTGAATCTGATTTGCTGCAAAGCAGTGCAGATTCATGTAAAATAAGCCATACAGATAAGAGACAAGCACTAAAAATAAAAATACATTTGTAAAAAGGTTTTGTATAGCCTCTAAAAAGGCAAGAGAATTTGCATTACCCCATACGTTCCAGCTTTTTTAGAAAAGATAACTCCACGCTCAGCCCATCAGTCAAATACATTGAAAAGGCAAGAACCATTTATCTGGGAAATGTATTTGACAATAAAATCCTGGAGTTGTAATTACAATTGGCAGATTCAAGTCTTCTATTGGTGGTAGCAGCCTTACTAAGGGAAAAAAGATACATATTTTTTGTAATGTTTTATTGTGCATCAGGCTGTATTAATCTTGGACATAGTGTGCTTCACTGGAGATGGAAAGAAGCAGCATAAAAACTAGTGTTGTATTTTGCAGAAATAATCAAATTCATGATTTGTTTTAAGGAGAACAAAAAGAACCTGGAAAGAAAATTACTGACTTACATTATGAAAATCACTTCAGGCAGACACTGGAAATCTTTCAAGGCTTGTGTGCTCGTTTGTATTTTCCTTTCCCAAAGTGGAGGTTAAGCATGATACTTGAAATTCCCTGGGGGCTGGGATTGTAACCCCTTAAAAGGGCAAGATATTACTGCTAAGGACTTTTCTTTCTTTTGTGAATCCTTTGTCTTCTTTGCTCCTGCAGCTCAGTGAATCTAAACTCAAGAGAATCTTGACCTCTTCCATATACTGTCCTCTAGATGCTGCATGTCTCTTTCTACCCCACTCCAAATATATCCTGTACTCAAAATTCTTAATTCTGATCAGGAACTTTTATCCAAGATTGTGCTTATATGACACTGTCATAATAGACAATAAAAAAGTGGTCCTCAGAGTTTAGCCTGTGCATTTCAGCCAGCATAAACAGGGGATTAAATTCATAAGGGAATTAAATGCTTTTCTCAAGAGTGTTTAATGTATCAAAGGAGTCCTGAAGTGAGCCCAATATCTCCCAATTCCTGTCCAGCCCAGTGCTTTACCAGCTCCACATGGGCTTCTCCAACTCTATTCACAATCTGAAATAGGCATCTGGCTCCAAAGGTGGTATGAACACTCCTTATGCATCTGGTCTTGTACATGGCTTGGGCAGCTCACATCTGTTATTAGTTGATACTAGCAGCTTTGTTGAGATATTTACAGTTGCTTTCTGTGTAGGCTCTCTGTTTCCATGCTTTGACTTACATATTCTTTTTGGCAATAAACTTCAATTCAGAGATTGGAGTTGTTAATACCTCAGAATGCCTAACTTTACCCAACTAGTGTGAACCAAATCTCTTTATTACTTCTTGAAATAAAAAGACACCAAAAATTATTCTGCCTTTAGGAGTTTGTAATGACTGTTTGCTAATGTGCCTTGATTGTAATTGTGTTAGTAGATGGTAACATTGATACTCTTTTTTTTTTTTCTTTTTTTATTCAACTGATAATTAAAAAAAAAGAAATGTTGTGCTTAACTGAAGAAGATGCTTTGAGCTTGAAGTTTCTTGCTTTCATTTTCTGTGTTGTAAGTCTTTTCTTAGGCAGCGATGTCTTGCCTGTATGTATGTATCCCTGTAGNTTTTATTCAACTGATAATTAAAAAAAAAAAGAAATGTTGTGCTTAACTGAAGAAGATGCTTTGAGCTTGAAGTTTCTTGCTTTCATTTTCTGTGTTGTAAGTCTTCTCTCAGGCAGCGATGTCTTGCCTGTATGTATGTATCCCTGTAGCTGTCTTTGTTTTCTCCATTCGACTGCTTTTTCCACAAGTATCTCATGCCTGGTCAAGCTGTGCACATCTGCTGAGTTCACAAGTCCCATCACCATTTGGGGCAATATTAGAGAAGATTGCATGCTGTCTCTTGAGGGCTTTTTGAAAAGACAAGAAAATCCACTTTCATGCTGTTGAAGACCTTTATTCATAATTCAGTTGCTGGCTTTATGCACCATTTTTGCACTAAACTAAAATAGAATAAATATTTTCTTTCTTTTTTTTTTATTTTTTTGGGGGGTGTGTGTGGACATGATGACTGCTAGTCTTGGTTCTTATTGAGGGGAGACATACTTGTCACTACTTCGGAAAAAAATAGTCTTTCTCTACTGCTTTCCTCCTTCTTGATCTATCTTCCTGTTCTAGTCTTTCAAACTATATTTTTCCCAAAGGGAAAGAGAAGAGAGATGCATTTGAGCTCAGTCAATTCCCTTCTTCCCACTCCAGTCTCAGTTTCAGTCTGTGTACATCACAAAGTGCATTAGTCCTGTTGCTTTTATTAACTCATGTTTCAGTAGCTCTTGAATTTCATTCTGAGTCAGCTCTGATCATATCTAAGACTTGTGGTTTGTTTGTCGCCTTTTGAGGTTTGTTTTTTTTAATCCCTTCTCAGCTGTTCTTGCCTGGCTTCCTATTCATCAGAAAACTGTTTGGGACTTTCAAGCTCATGATGAAAGGTGAGCTGGGTAAGCAAGCATCATTAATCTTATGACTTTAGGGCTTTATTCATAACAATTTGAAATTCTGGTAAACGTTCTTCTGCAAACTATAATAAATAATTATTAGTTATAGATCTCAAAAGTCTATGATGAAACAGCCTAATGATTTCAGAATGCAAATGGTTGTGATCTTTTCTGGGTTGTGGGTAATCCTTCTTTATGTAGGTAAATGCTGGAGGGGAAACACTTCTCCTCTCCCTCTCTGGGAACAATCTAGAAAGGAAGTGATAATCTCAAATTGGAAAGTGTAGCTTAAAGCAATAATGGGATGGCAAGTGTTGCTCAGGTCTAGAGAGATGCACATAAATTGCCTTCATGTGGCATGACAAATGGTGTGCAATTTCAAAGCATTCAAGGACTTTAAATTTAGAAATTTTCTGGTTACCTTAGGTTCAGTACTTGTGCTGGGCTGATCTTCAGGAGGAAATGCTCAAACTGTTTGACACACAACATGTCTAGAAGGTATCAGTGTTCAATCACACTGTAGTCACATCCAGGTATGCCCNTTCCATATACTGTCCTCTAGATGCTGCATGTCTCTTTCTACCCCACTCCAAATATATCCTGTACTCAAAATTCTTAATTCTGATCAGGAACTTTTATCCTGTGCATTTCAGCCAGCATAAACAGGGGATTAAATTCATAAGGGAATTAAATGCTTTTCTCAAGAGTGTTTAATGTATCAAAGGAGTCCTGAAGTGAGCCCAATATCTCCCAATTCCTGTCCAGCCCAGTGCTTTACCAGCTCCACATGGGCTTCTCCAACTCTATTCACAATCTGAAATAGGCATCTGGCTCCAAAGGTGGTATGAACACTCCTTATGCATCTGGTCTTGTACATGGCTTGGGCAGCTCACATCTGTTATTAGTTGATACTAGCAGCTTTGTTGAGATATTTACAATTGCTTTCCGTGTAGGCTCTCTGTTTCCATGCTTTGACTTACATATTCTTTTTGGCAATAAACTTCAATTAAGAGATTGGAGTTAATACCTCAGAATGCCTAACTTTACCCAACTAGTGTGAACCAAATCTCTTTATTACTTCTTGAAATAAAAAGACACCAAAAATTATTCTGCCTTTAGGAGTTTGTAATGACTGTTTGCTAATGTGCCTTGATTGTAATTGTGTTAGTAGATGGTAACATTGATACTCTTTTTTCTTTTCTTTTTTTTTTTTTTTTCAACTGATAATTAAAAAAAAAAAGAAATGTTGTGCTTAACTGAAGAAGATGCTTTGAGCTTGAAGTTTCTTGCTTTCATTTTCTGTGTTGTAAGTCTTTTCTTAGGCAGCGATGTCTTGCCTGTATGTATGTATCCCTGTAGCTGTCTTTGTTTTCTCCATTCGACTGCTTTTTCCACAAGTATCTCATGCCTGGTCAAGCTGTGCACATCTGCTGAGTTCACAAGTCCCATCACCATTTGGGGCAATATTAGAGAAGATTGCATGCTGTCTCTTGAGGGCTTTTTGAAAAGACAAGAAAATCCACTTTCATGCTGTTGAAGACCTTTATTCATAATTCAGTTGCTGGCTTTATGCACCATTTTTGCACTAAACTAAAATAGAATAAATATTTTCTTTCTTTTTTTTTTATTTTTTTGGGGGGTGTGTGTGGACATGATGACTGCTAGTCTTGGTTCTTATTGAGGGGAGACATACTTGTCACTACTTCGGAAAAAATAGTCTTTCTCTACTGCTTTCCTCCTTCTTGATCTATCTTCCTGTTCTAGTCTTTCAAACTATATTTTTCCCAAAGGGAAAGAGAAGAGAGATGCATTTGAGCTCAGTCAATTCCCTTCTTCCCACTCCAGTCTCAGTTTCAGTCTGTGTACATCACAAAGTGCATTAGTCCTGTTGCTTTTATTAACTCATGTTTCAGTAGCTCTTGAATTTCATTCTGAGTCAGCTCTGATCATATCTAAGACTTGTGGTTTGTTTGTCGCCTTTTGAGGTTTGTTTTTTTTAATCCCTTCTCAGCTGTTCTTGCCTGGCTTCCTATTCATCAGAAAACTGTTTGGGACTTTCAAGCTCATGATGAAAGGTGAGCTGGGTAAGCAAGCATCATTAATCTTATGACTTTAGGGCTTTATTCATAACAATTTGAAATTCTGGTAAACGTTCTTCTGCAAACTATAATAAATAATTATTAGTTATAGATCTCAAAAGTCTATGATGAAACAGCCTAATGATTTCAGAATGCAAATGGTTGTGATCTTTTCTGGGTTGTGGGTAATCCTTCTTTATGTAGGTAAATGCTGGAGGGGAAACACTTCTCCTCTCCCTCTCTGGGAACAATCTAGAAAGGAAGTGATAATCTCAAATTGGAAAGTGTAGCTTAAAGCAATAATGGGATGGCAAGTGTTGCTCAGGTCTAGAGAGATGCACATAAATTGCCTTCATGTGGCATGACAAATGGTGTGCAATTTCAAAGCATTCAAGGACTTTAAATTTAGAAATTTTCTGGTTACCTTAGGTTCAGTACTTGTGCTGGGCTGATCTTCAGGAGGAAATGCTCAAACTGTTTGACACACAACATGTCTAGAAGGTATCAGTGTTCAATCACACTGTAGTCACATCCAGGTATGCCCTTGGAGAGACTCTAAAAACTTCTTACTAAGAAAGCATATAAAAGCATACTTCATTTTGTGTTATTTTGAAACATATTATTAAAGAAAATGAGATTTTAGTTCTTAAATTCTTGAAAATATTCAAATGCATGAGAAGTTGGAGTCATATTTCTTTATTAGTTATTCCTTATTACCAGAGCAGATGTTGGAGTCTTCAGGGAAAATTAGGGACAAAAGACACGTCTAACTTTTTTCCAATACTTTCATAGCTTCCAGTTATAAAGTATGTGTCTTCTGAAGCTCTTATAGCAGACAGCTATAATAGCTGTGGCTTTAATAGGTTCGAGGGTGCATCCATTGTAAAGTTATGTTTGAGCTATTTTGGGGAATGTTGTCATTGTTAAACTGGAAAGACAAGTGGGTTTGGGTTTTTTTGTTTGTCCCAAATGCTGGTAACTCAAAGAATTATGGCTTATAGCTCTTCTTTACTTCTGTCTGTATGGTTGGACAGCTTTTTCCCTTTATGTTCTTTTCTCCATCTTCAGTGCACTGTGTCCTCTTCTTAGTTCTACATTTAAAGTAAGCCTAGTTCTTTACAGCACAGTGAGTAGGTTGGTTCAGGTTGAAATGAGCAGTGCTTGCACAAAACTGTTTTTGATTAATTCCATGAGTGTCAACTTCTCTGGGGTGAAATTTTGCCTTTTCAGTTCAACCCATTTTATAGAACAGTTTAAAAAAGTATTCAGACTCAAAGTTTAAGCAAATATAAAAAAATGCAAGTAGCATTTTTTTTTTAATCAGAGCCATAGCACAGTATATATGGTCACTTGAAACTTTAATCCAATAAATTATCTAATTTCTCATTCAAATATCAGGAAATGTCATTGCTGCTTGGTAAGTTAAATATAAGATAATATCCAAGATGGGTAGCCAGACCTGTTTTCTGTGAGTCATTCCAATCTTATTGCATAATCATTTTGCTTTGTTCAGCATAAAAACCCTCTGTTATTCCACACCAAAAAAAAAAAAAAAAATCCAGCAAAAAAAATAATTGCCCAGCACCAAACAGTTGTCCATCAACAGTTTCTGATGTGAGAATTATGCTGATGTGTGCTTGTATCTTCTGGGCAGGTTGTGAGACTGGTGAAAATGCTTTGTCCTCTCAACTTCTATAAGGTGGTAAATGATCATGGAAAATCCTTGAATAAGGTGTACACCAGGGATGCAGAGGCAGATTTCTAAACCCACATAGAATTTGTTGAAACAATTTATTCTACTCTTTATTTGACTAGAGTATGAAATAGCTGTGCCATTTCCTAAAGGTTTTTGTTTATGTTCTTAAGGTAAAACTTCCTTTTATTTTTGCTTTCTCATTTTCTAACAGCTTTCCAGAACTGCACTGGCCAACTCAGTTGCACAACTTGCTTTGGGCATTTATATTAAATTAATAATGAACCTGAGTGGTTGGCCATTATTCAGAAATTTCTTTTTCCTTCAGATCAATTCCTGAAATACTTTCCAGTACTTTGAGGTTTCAAATGGTTGGCACTTCTCAGGTGCAAACATTCTTAGTGGACCAAATTAATTATTCCCAGGAAAGTGATTTGAGATGTTGCATGAGGGTGTGTATGTACTTGTATATGTGTACATGCACATGTTTGAGTGTCTTTACATGTGTACATTCTAATTTTAAAAGCATGCCATAGATCACATTTTAAAAAAGCTGAAAGACATCACATTTTTTAAATTGTTTGGCTCATTTTATGCTAGCACAGCTCTGCAGAATTGTAGATACATGGGAGAGTCACAAGTAAAAGGTGGAAATAGCATGATTTTTCAGATATGACCTGGTCAATTACAGTGTGTCTACATCTCTAAAGGAAACTTGCAGATGGGCATGGTTTTCTATTATCAGACTCTCAGTAGGGAGAACTAAAGTAATTTAGTTATTGTGTTGATTTGTCATGACTTTGGTAAAGGGGGATTTAATGAGATTTGCTGGCATTGCTTTGTTCCTGTTCTGTGAGAATTTCAGGTATGAAAAAATATACAGGAAACTTGAAGGCTCTTGCTGCAGGAGGAGGAGGCAGTTAGCGGTTTGGTTTTCTGTTTTGTCCTGTGTACCCTCTATGTCATAGTGAGCAGCTGATGCCTTATATTACACCATCTGATAAAGGCAATGCCAGAAGTTATTTGAAGAGGCTGATGTTTGGTTTCTGCCCTGTTGTGAGTGGTCAATACAAGTTCTTAGCTTGAATCTCAGGTTCTTTTCTGGAATTCAAGATGTCCAGCAAAATGTGCTTGATATCTCGAATTCCTTTGTCCTTAAATTCCCTTTTTTATTTGATTTTCATAAAAATAAATTAATAGATTAGATGATCTTGTCTGTAAAACTGTAGAACTTCAAGGTTTTCATATGACTGGGTTCCTTTATCTAACCTGAAGTAAGAATGCATGCTTCATTTCATTAATTAGAATTTATTATATACACTCCTGGTGTTTGTTATACTAGGTGGTCTAAAAGATTTTTACAAACTCTTGGAGAGTGGAAAAGAAGATGACTGATGAAAACTTCCTCATACGCACTTTTGAGTTGTGGCTCTGTTTTCCAGGTCACTTACTAGCTTGTTTGATCACCCTGTAAGTAATTTTACTGATATCTTTCCATATCTTTAGTCTGGTTTCCAGGTTGACTTCTACAATGTGGTGCTGTACTTCACAAGATTAGAAGGTTGCATTGCAGTCCCATCTATTTTGAAGTCCTGTATTAAACTCTTTCAGATATATGAAAATCATGCTTGTTCCAGAGAACTTTGGTGTGAAGAATGGTTTGGACCAAATTAGCTATAATAGTATAACAGCCAAAGATGGATCATTAAGACTTACTGACTGTTCATTTCCCATCTCCTCTGTCTCTCTTCACATGGTAAACTGCTGTTTGTTTCATTAAAATTAGTAAAAGTAATAATCCTACCTTCACCTTAAATTTGTATTTCAATTTTTTTTTTCTTTACCCGAGACAATACCATTACTTTAGTCAAGTAATTTCTTGTGTCTACATGCATAGACTATTTCAAGTAAGGCTTGCCAAGGAGGTAGTGTGGTTTTTGTTTGTTTGTTTTCCAGGATGCTTATCCATCAAAAATGAACTTGTCATTTTTGACAGATTTTTACATTCATACTTTTTCACCCACAGCAATTACCAAATCTTTCAGACAGTCAAAATTACCTGTTTCATGATAGTTACTTAGTTCATTTCCTGGTTCAAAGTGTTTTTCATTACAAAATATTATAAAGCTTTAAAATAAAAAGTTATATGTCTTCATTCAAAAAGCATGCACAGGATTTAACTTCCAAGATAAAAGCTTCTATATTATCAAAGCATACATTTCTGAAAAGCTGTTGTGATTTTAAATTGTATGTGTGTTATTTCCAAATGTTTTTCAGAATATTACTCTATGATCTGGGCTAAAAAGATTATTTAGTATCTAAAAAATTTCAGTGGATGGTGGGGAATGATGGTGTGAAAGGCACTTCCAATTTAGTTTCAGCTCTGAACTCTAGTAAAAAATAAATCATGACTAAAAAAGAGTGAAATAAGTCATATTTCTTAAAATGTATCTGTTTGAGTCTTTAACTGGAAGTGACTCAAATGCTTATTACATGATATATATGATGAAGATAGCAAAAACAGACTAAAACCAACTATTTCACATTGCTCTTACCTACATTGCTGTTTTTCTTGATCTATATACATTCATAACTTATCTGATGTGTTCTGGCTGTAGCGTATATTCTGTGTAATAACAAGTATGTCTAATATGTCTAACATCTTTAGATTCTGACATAGTAACCATGTTTTCAATGAAGAAATTGTCTTCTCTTTGAACAATTCCCAGTGGTCCGCAGCTGCAGAATACATTTCACTCATATTGTTCTTCTACCAGACTACTTTTCACATTGATGTGCCAGATCTGTGTTGACTTTGAAATATTAGTTGGTGAAATCAGGATTCCTAAATTTTTTTAAAAAAACCAAAGCCCATTTATCCTGTTCATAGCAGAGTTTGTCTCCACTATACTTTAATAATGATTAATAGCTTACAGCAGTGAAAACTTTTGTTGTTTGTTTTTTTTTTTTTTTAATATCAACACATTTGATTCTTAAATAGATTCAGATTTTTTGGTGTGAGTTTTTAAACTATTCTCCTTTTTTTGTCATGCTCTTATAAATGCTTATTCAGAAATTAAATAATCTTCATTTACCTACATCAAAACTCAGTAGCTTTATCATCTTGTTATTATAAGTGGCATTGGCAGAAGTCTGTAATTTTTCAAGTCAAAAGGTACTTTCTGATTATTTTTTTTTTTAAATTCTGCTTGCTTTTGTGTCAACAGTTCAAGTTTTTTGATGGGATTGGACAAAATTTTACAATAACTTTTCCTGAAAGAAGGGTAATTGTCAATTAAAAGAGCAAAAAATGAAACCATTCTGAGTCTATAGCCTTATGAAGGTAGTTGCAGTGTGTAATATGCTGCAACTGCTTTTTTCCTCTGTTCTCTTCAAACATCTTATAAAGTTTACCATTAGAGGTTCTAGGCTGGATGCAACAGGTCAGTATGGCAGTTTTAAGAAAATTTGAATTACCATGTTCTAATTTTTAAAGTGAATTATTTGAAAAAGTTGTGATTATGGAAGTGAATGAGGTGAGGAAATTATTTTATTCCTCTTAAGTTGAATTCTTCAACAAAAAAAATAATGAAGTAGGTAATAAGGTATGCTAACAATTAGAAGCATGGATGCAACCTTAACCCTGGAGTAATTCTTGACACTTAAACTTCTAAATAAGTTAGGTTTATTATTGTCATGGGTTGTCTGGGTGTTGTTTCTTTGTTTTTGCTTTTTGGTTGTGTTTTGTTTTTGTTGTTTGGTTGGTTGGTTGTGTTTTTTTTCTAAATGATAGGGTTCTGTACGTAGGTAGAAAGTGATTCAGTTCAAGAAGTTTCATTCTGAAATCCAACAATATCAAAAAGTTGCATACGTTAGAACAAGATTTGTATTCACATTAAACCTTAACAATAGTTTGATTTGAGTGGAAAAATGTCATTTTGTGTTGCTTTCCCAACGATTTAGAGCTCTGTTTTCTTAACATATAATTAAAACAGTACTTTAATACGACAGATGTGTGTCTAGGGAAGAGTTGTGGGGTTTGACTTGTTGAGTCTTTGTTGTTGTTTGGGTTGTTTTCTTTTGTGTGTTTTTTTTTGTTGTTGTTGTTTTGGTTTGTTTTTTTAATAATAATGTAACGATAGCGGTTTGGGGGAAAATGATAACTTCTGCTTGATTTTGAGATGCCTGCAACTTTAAAGCAAAATTATTTTAAAACAGTTTGCTTCTTGTGTCAGGAGATTAATATCAGGCAATCTGGACATAATCATGCTGAAGTACTTCACTACGGTAGGTTTATTGTTTGTTTTGATTGGTAACATACTGATTTCTGTTTCAGTTGTCCTAATATTCTTTCATTTTCCCTAAATAAATAAATTAACAATCATTTTCTCACCAGACAGGATTTAATCTTTTTTTGTGGAAGTCAGCTTGGAATAAGATACTGAATTATTTATTTTTCCCAAAATACTGGGTACGAATATCACTTTTTCTTTCCGTACAACAAACCTTCTTTTTACTTTTTTTTTCTTCCTCCCTTTTTTTTTTTCCTTAAGACACAGTTGTAGGTCTTTTTCACATTTCTAGATATGGCACTATATGTGAGAGACAGATATCAAAAGAAACCATTCACTTAGATCTTTCTTTTGCTCTGTGACAAGCATATTGCCAAGACATTAAAGTACAAGCTCCTTATTTTTATTTTTTATGTGAAAGCCTTGGAGAGGAAAGTAATGATCACTAGAAAAATGTAACACTAAAAGCACGAAAGAATTAATATATCATAATGGACTGACTTTATTTCCCAAATATAGAGGATATCACCTACATTCTATGTTGTTTAAATTGTCTAATTTAAGTCAGAATTGTTTTATTTTGTGCTCTAAACTGAGGTTTATCTTGCAAGGATATTAACATTCTTGTTTCACTTGAACAATTGTGACAGAATCAGAACTCTACAATTGGGCAAAACTCTACAACTAGTGTTAGTATTTGCAACTGTGTAACTTAAATTTTAATAATAATAGTCATAATAATTTAGTTAATTGTAGCAGAAATTATGACCACATATTCTATGACAGTAAATTGACTCTTTGGGAAAACTGGATTCTCTCTTAGGTTAAAGAGTATATATTTTAAAATAAAAACTTCTATTCCATATATAAATATTCTTAAAGGGAAATAGGGTATGTGACAAAGATCTACTGTGTTTAACTGCTGAGAATTTAGTCTGTATTATCAAAATGAGTTTACTGGTACTAAATAAATTATTTTAATGTGTTTCTCTTTTGGGATGTGGGGCTGTTTGTCAATGTCAGTCAGGAAGTGAACTTAGAGGCAGGGGGAAAAACCCCCACAATAAACCAAAACCTTATCCTTTTCCCAGAGCATGTTTGTTGTTTGATTTACCTCTTTGTGCTTTATGTGTGATTTTATTTTTTTTTAATTTTGTGCATGTGTGTGATTGACAATGCTAGCACAAAGAGACAAAAGTGGGAGAATTTACCTTACAAAGGTCATCCTCTCTTGCTCAGATGTTTTCATCTCTTAAAGGTCTTATACAGAAAACAGGAGAGAATAATTACCTTTCCTCTTAGTTTCTTCTAGCAGTTCACACAGAGCAAAACTCTCTCCTCTCTTTTCCTTTATTATAATTTAAGTTTCTGTGTTACTGAAGCAAAAATGTGAAGTTTTTAAAGCAGTCCCTTAAAACAGATATGAGTAACTCACAGAAGTGGCTCTGTGGCTTAACTTGTAGCTGATTAGTAAAGTCACAACTCTGCAAGAATGATAGCAAAAAAAAAAAAATCAATTTTTTTGACTTCTAGTTGTTGGGATCCCCAATGAATTCCCTTATTGTAGCATTCTGGTACAGCCAAAATGAGTGGGCAGCTGCACTCCCTAAACGGGCAAAGTTCCTGTGTTTGCTCATACATAGGTGTGGAAAGATCAGAGCTCCCTGGCTGCAGCTTGACCTGGAGGAAGGGCAGACCTACTGGGGACTTTGAATACCTGCCAGTAGAGGTTTGTCTGGGCCTGCTCCAGATCATCCTCTTCAGCACTGCTATTCTCGTATTCAGCACTGCTCAGTCAAAGGAAAAGCACACTAAACTTTTTGGCCCTGACAACACACATCCTGGTGACCCGCATGTAGCATATGTTCCTTTAGTTCCCCTACCTTGTGTTTTTGTGAGGAAGATGTCAGACATCTCCTGCAGTGGCACCTCAGTTATAGGTTGTGGTTGCCAGGTATCTCACTTCTGTCACCTGTTCTGTTGGGTTGCTGATCTTCTGATGTGAGTTACTCTTGCTCTGCACTGGCTGTTAGAGGTTTTGCTTGCCTATTCCATCTCTGTATGTCCTTTGACAATGCTGCAGGTGACTTGAAACCCTTGGCCTGTTTACTTTCTCTAATCCTAGCGACAATATCTGTAGTATCCAGACTGTCCATATAATTTCATAGATTTTTCAAGTGTTATACTGTCTTCTTCCTTTGAGAAGAAAATTTTTTTTTTTTAATTGCCTTCAAACATGTAAATCTTAAACCTGCAATATATTTCCTTTGCTCTAGGTTACTGTTTATCCTGGACTCACCTAGTCCTGCTGCTCTTTATGGTAACACAACATTATCCATTCCCCCAAAACTGGAAACTTTCTCTCATTTTGTGATGTTTTTTCCAAACATGGTAAAACTGGCTGCTTATGGCTTGGATGGACATACTCTTTGCTGGCTGAAAACCTGGCTGTATGGCCAAGAGGGCTGGTCACAAATGGTGTTCCCTAGGGCTCTGTATTGGGGACAGTCCCATCCAACATCTTTATCAATACTCTAGACAAGAGGATTGAGTGAACCCTCAGTAAATTTGCATACAACACCAAATTGAGTAGGAGGACTAAGAAGGTATCATCACCCTGTAGTTGCCACTGGTGAGGCTGCACTTTGAATATTGTGTTCAGTTTTGGGCCCATTGCTCCAAGACAGTCATTGAGGTGCTGAAGTGTGTCCAAAGAAGGGCAACAAAGCTGGTGAAGGATGTCTAACCCAAGTCTTTTGAGGCAACTGGGATTATTTATCCTGGAGAAAAGGAGGCTGAGGGGAGACCTTATCACTCTCTACAACTACTGGAGAGGAGGTTGTAACAAGGTGGGTGTGAGTCTATTCTCCCAAGCAGCAAGTTGAAAGGACAGGAGGAAATGACCTCAAGTTGTACCAGAGGAGGTTCAGATTGGATATTCAGAAAAATTTCTTCACTAAAGGGTCGTCAAGTGTTGAAAGAGACTGCCCAGGGAAGTGGTTGTGTCACCATCCCTAGGTGCTATGGAGTATTAGGTTAATGATTGTATTTTATGATCTTTTCCAACTTAAATGATTCTATGATTCTGTAAAAACCCCATACACGTTTGTCATGGTTTTGATCTTCCCCATGGTATCATGAAGTCATAGCTGGTTTTATCCATCAGATGTCAACAGCACTTCCCCAGAGCTTTGTGGGCACAAGGGAGCTGAGTTGCAGCTCACAAGCCTTATGCTTACAATCTTATTTTAGGTATCCCCAGGCAGATATGGCCTGTAATCGCTCTCTGTGGGAATGAGCATACGGAAACCACTGGTAAGTGGGCTGGTTCACCCCAGAGGGCTTTCCCACTGTGTTTCTCTCAGTATTCCCTCACAGTTCAGGCCCCCTTACAGGTAGTGCTAGGATGAAGGCGTAGGCAGTGAGCCTCAAATCCTGGCGCTAACAAGTTTCTATTCAGAAAACATCAGAAGATTGTTATGGAGGAAAAAATATTCACTATAGGTGATATAATTCATAATCTTATTTTTCCTTTCTTTTTCTGAAAGAGAGTGGAAGAAAAGAAGGTTGTGACAGAACCAGGAGACCATTATTTATAGTAATTTGAAAGTCTTTCTCATCTGTTCTGAGTACAAATTTTTTCACCAATGTTATATATCAGTGAGTTCAGGTAAATTTTGTATATCCCCACCCCTCCCTGTCCCCAAAAAACAATTGGTAATTAGTTCCCTGTAAAAGACACTTAAAAGACATTTTTGTGTTTTCCCTGTCAGGCTGTTTTTTCCCATCACAATCAAATTTTGTTTGGATTCATAATGTATGCAATTATCACCTGTATCTACAAAAATGAAAAAAATCTGTAAGAAGGAGTATATGCAAGCAGAAAACTGCTCAAGAAG
>VZRU01013368.1:297331-314304 GCA_013398155.1 Pedionomus torquatus
CCCCCCCCATCTTCTGTTTTTTTCTTTTTAAAAGAAGTGTGTGTTGACCTTTGTCATCAAGTTGAGATTTTTCAGCAAATGTATTGGTATTAAAAAATCATAATTAAAACAGAATAACTATAATGGCACTGGATGAATATCAGCTGTGGGAAAAACAAGCACAGTAAAGTTACTGAGAATAAATTTAATTTAGGAGATTTCTTTGGCAATATATAGACACCAAGTTCAAGTGAATACAAGAAAATCTACGGGTAATTTTAAATCTGACAGAATATTCATGTTGAGTTTTTAAAATATAAATGTTTGAATACCACAGATTAAATTATAATCTCTGCAAGGAAATGGAATCCTGGAAGAAGTATGAGCTTTATGCACTTTTTTCTTTTGCTCAGTAGCCATTTTCATAAATGTACAATGCAAACAAAGATAGAAGTCTGCTTTTGCTTTGAAAATGCATACTAAATAGAGTGGATTTCTCTGTCACTAAATACTTTCAATCAAATGGCAAAATAGTGTTGTTTTTTTTTTTTTTTTTTACTCCCTTTCCTCTTCCAGTCCCTAATTTGCCAACTAAACACTGCAGCAAATGGCTTGAACGATACGCTTAGTAATCTCATCCTGTTCCCTGCCTGAACACACAGCAAACCAGACATAAATCACCAAAGATGTGGCTGCCAGCCTTTGCTTTGTGTAGTCTGGATTTGGCAACCAGATGTTTTGGAGATGAGGGCTGAGAGACGTCAGCACAAGCATGGAGTGAAATCTCCTCCAAAGTCCTTGCCATTTGATTTTGCTGTTTTCCTCACTTTCATAAATTCAACATGAACTCACTATTTTAAAATAGCAAGGAAGTTTTGAATGTGGCTATTACTATTGTGTCTTGAAGCCACAGGTCTGAAGAATTTGGAAAGATTATCTCTTTATTAAATGAAATTTCTGACAGTGCCAGTGATGAAATCATCATGAATTCATTAATGTTGATGACAGTAAATCTTTTCTTTAACAATTTGTCAATATGTTTCTGCTCTAAGTTTGATCCCTAAGCAATGGGTGATTTATCTGATTCAATTTAGTTGGTAAATTTATGTTAGGAAAAATCATGACCTAACCTAAATTAAGTATCTATATATTACAGTGCTGTTTACAAAATCAGATTGTAAAGAAAGTACAAGCTGCTCTACTGCTTAGTGTTCTCATAGAGAAAACTTTGAGGATTTTTTTTAATGTATACTTCTAATATAAATATTGGTGCTTTGATACAATTTTTTTTCCAAGCGGATTTAAGTGCTAATCCTACACTTATTTACTACTAAATTAAAAACATTTTTTTAAGTTCTGCTTTGTATTGTGGAAAGTTTTTCTGGTCAAATGTTGCATATTCTTCCACAGCCTATAATCCACTGATATATGTTTAGTTGCATACTTTTTCTTTCCTAAATAAAATACCTTTGGGTACTTATTTTCCGTAAGAGGAGATGAGTAATAATTCTTACTAGACTCAACATTAACACATGTTTTAGACTAATTTTTCTAATTCTTACCAGTGGTTTTTATCCTTTACATAACTCATATATTTGCATATTATAATTTATATATTGAAAGTAATTCTCAAGTAGGTAAACATCACTAAATTGTGTTATAATTTGCCTGTTGATTTTGTCAAAGTTGTTAGTGTGGTAACAACATATTTATAATAGCATTTAATAGCACATACATAAAAATGTAAAGAATACAATAATGTGTTATAATGCAAATCAGTTTGATTTGATAAATGAAAACAAGGAATATGAAATTGCACATAATTATCAAACTTTAGATCTTGGTTAGTTAATCATTGGCATATCTGTTTTACTGAGCTGACAATAGGTGTGATTAGCTGTAATTCTTGTATAAACAATTCATTATTCTACTAAATACAAATCCAAGTTCATGCTTACCTGGATTTTCAGCTGCAGTAAGATAGAACTCGAGCATTTGAAGCAATGGTGACATTTTTCTTTTTGCTGGGTAGAATTATAAAAGGGTGTTTTACAGGTATCTTTTATTTTATATTCTTACTGCATACTTTTGGAATAAATCAGATATGTGAATTTAAATAGCATTATAAGAAAGGTTCTGTTGTTAAACCACTAAATGGGGCTCTGGGCTTGGTTTTGGTTTTACCAAGAACAATGTGAAGCTTGCCAGCAGAGCAGAGCCCTTTCCATACGCAGAGCAACCTGGAGTCATTTCCAGGACTGGGGAAGGGAAGTGCTGTGGCTCCAGGCTGAGCCAGGGCTGCGTGTGGCCCAGAAATGTGCGGGGAGATGCTGTGCATCAAAGTCCACTGATAAAATCCCACCTAATCTGGGAATAAATATCTTCTACCAGGCTGGGTGTACACAGAAAAAGTTCAAAGCAAATTTGTTAATCTCTAAACCTCAGACTGTTTCAGCTGTAAACAAGAGAATGGTACTTCCCCATCTCATTGGTGTGCTAGGGAGATAATTGTGTAACATGCAGAGGACAGGTGTCATAGTTGCATGTTTATCTTCTGTGTTTGTGTAGATGTTGGTCTGGCTCTCTCATAATCTAGAGGAGTCCTCTGTTGTATCCTTTGCCTTTTGATATTTGCTTTTAATTACTCATTGTGGATTGGAGTGGGTTATCCTCATGCTAAATGTAGAGGGGTTTGCCTAGATATTCCTAGTTTTGCCAAGAAAGTCTTGTTAATCTACTTCTTCGCTAAAGAAGAGTGTTCCATGAAAACTGTTGGTTTATTATGTAGTTACTGCAGAACTGGTCTCTTTCACTCCATTTATCTCTTCCTATTTTATATCAGCATGCATCCTAAAATAAAACATACACTGATTTTGTGTGTTGTTTAGTGCTTAAACAGTTACTAAAAATTGTCAGCAGTGTATTCTCCAGTCATTCTGAGCTGAAACTATGAATTCAGCACGAGTCCTTTTCTTTAGGTCAAGCATCTGTCAGAGAAGGTTCTCTTGGATTTCTGCTCTGTAGTAAATTTACTCTCTCACTGAGGGACCCCAACTCTCATTTACTACTTCAGATTCATTCAGAGACCTTGGTGACTGCAGAAGTGGACAGTCTCTCTTTATGGCCATGTCCTTCCTGGCAGAAAGTCATCTTGCCTTTTGGAGAGGCAGCCCTTCAACAGACTTTCAGATTTTACACAAATCCTCTTCATCAAAGCATTTGATGAAGTTGGACAAATATCACTAACTTGGAGACACATTTCAGTTGAAGGAGATGCCTACAGTCACAGGCTGATTAAAGCAATTGGTCTTCAAATACACCCTAGCACTTGTTCCCACCTGTTTTCAAATGTTGGTTCAATGTGGTTTTCATTTGGGTCAAGCTGTGAAGTCTGCACCAGAAGTGTGCCTCTGCTAACCTGATATCTCTTTTGAAACACCTCTTCAGTTGAATTGATTAAGTACTGGTCAACAGCTATTCTTGCACTAAACATCTCTGTTGTGGTTTATTTCCACATTGATATCATGGCAGAAGTTGCCTTCAAAAGCACAAAGATATGCAGTTAGCTGCATATTTGGATTTATCTTTTCTGTACATCTTCTGGTCTCTTTCCTTTTCTGGAAGAGTATGAAATTTGCATATGCTGTTTAAGGCTAACACTTCCCCGCAGGTTCTTTTTCACAGAATGGCTAGAAGCCTTTTGTGCTTCAAACAAAAGAAAGCACAGTGTTCTGTGAACTAGTGTGTTATAAACACATTTCAATATTTCCAAAGTTTCAACTCCTAGAAGGATTTTTGATTTCTCCTCTAAACAGGAGCGAACTGCTAAACTGCCCATGCAGTTGATTTCCCACTGCAAAGAGGGGGAGAGAATATTTTGATGAGGAATGCACTCTTGCTAAATTTTCTGACTGTAAAGTTTTACACTTCATACTCAAAACTTCTTAAAATATCACCAAAAAATGAAAGAGAGGGAAACTCTGTTTTGAGAGTCATGATCCTATTTATTTTCCCAGCTATGAGGAACACAAAAAAATGGCATATCTTCTGGGAGACAACAGCTCATGTGCAGGAAGCAGGAAAACAAGGCAAAACAGTAGGAGTTCCAGAAACATTAACTGGAGGAGGAGTATGATCAAACAAGTTGCAGGTGTCAGAATGTGTACGGAACAAAGGAAAAAATTATTCGTCAGCCATGCAGATGTAATCCTCTGTCCCTGTCACTTTCAAAGTTCAATATGGGTTTATTAACTTTCCTTAGTGCAAGAAGCTCTGTGATTACGTTTGGATCTTATATGCCAGCCCACTGATTCCAAAATCTGACACCACTTATTTTCTTTCTCTCTCTCTTTTTTTTTTTTTTTTTCCCCTGTTGTTTTTTTTGTGTTGGGGGTTTCTTGGTGAGTTTTTTGTTCGTTTGTTGTTCCCCCGCCCCCCCTAAGAATCGGAACAGGATTGCTTTCATGATCTCAAGAAATTAATATGATCAGAAAGAAGCAAAAAAGGATTGACTTCTAAAGAGAAAGAAAGAATCACAGTTGGAGGGAAGGGTGATCTGGCAGCTGCCGCCAGCCCTGAGCTATGTGGTCAGACAGTCTGAATCTAATCTTGATACTGCTTTTGAAGGCAACAAAAGTAGCAATGCATGGTGTCATTATTTTGCTTGGGTTTAGGACACAGCAAGATCAATTTTTCTAAGGTCCTGAAGGGTGAATTTATGACTCCTGAGCACAGCTGGTAGAGGTAAAAGATGAAGTAATTGACTTGACTGGCTCTTACAATGCAGTTGTACACAAAGTCATCATCTTCTCAACACTCAGAGAACATTTGATTTGCTGACAATAGGGACTGCTTTATCTTCTCCTCCCACCCACTCCACCCCCCTTTTCTTAATCCTCATGTGATTTTATTTCACCACCTGCAAAAGAGAAACTCTAAAGGGATGAACTTTTTACTTGAATGAACATCTAGTTTCAGACAGGACATGTTGCTTTACATTTTGCAAAAATGAGAGATGGAGGTTGATAACTAAAAGTGCTAAGAACAATGAGGAGTCACCATGGTCATTAGGAATATAAAGTATTTTCAAAGCTTCTTAAAATCCGTAATAAACAATAACACACAAAGCACTAAAATACAATTATTTCCTTTACTGCTAATAGTTAGAAATTGTCTAACATTTAAAGTTAGGGGGAGATGGAACCTCTATTCCCTACTTTGTCACCTACTGTAATACCCCATTTATGATGGATACCTCTGTCTACATGCTCATTCTTTTCTGGATTCTACAGAGTCTCTGAACTCTGTCTTTCATAGTGGCAATTTGTGAACTATTTGAATTAGTAATTTTTAATTTTCTTTTCATTCAGCCTCTACTGAGTTTGCTTTTCTGAATGAAGATGGTTGAGTTGGTCTGCCTCTGTTTTCTTTGACATTCATTAATTGCCTTTAATCCTTGCAGATGTCTCTCCACAGAATTAGCATATAATGACCCTTCTAAACTTTATTTTCTAAATCATTCTTTACTTACTTCTGGAGGTACTTCTAAATTCATCTGTAGCCCTCCAAACTTCTGCAGCATTTCACTTTGAGTTGGAGTATATAGAACAGAACACAATAGTATCTAGGGGAATATAATTAATATTCCTCCAGCAAAATATTTTCCATTATTTTCTATCCATCTCTTCACCTACCTTACCATTTTGGTGAAATTTCTATTACAGCTATTTCAGCACTATTAATGTTTCCAGTGTGCTCACTTGCGGTGACATGTCAAGACGTTTGCCTGACTAGACACACTTAATTTAAAACTCAACAATGTATATGACTCATGCAAATTTTCACAGCGTGACTTGACTTTCACAATTTTAATCTGCCATTGTGCTGCCAAAGTGCATAATACTGTTTAGTACCTCTGGACTTCACTAATTTAAATGACTGGTGTCATTATCAAATTTTGCAACATTTCTGTATAGCTTCCTGTCCAGAGTGTAAACAAATACATTCAACTGTGGGTTAAAAGACATGAGATGTTTCTGTGATGGAAGTGGACAGCTTATTTCATTTATTTTAGAATACTTTACACATAGATAGTGTTTTGGGAATGTTAACTAACTGCCTACCTATCACCTTATTCTTCCCTCGTGCACTTGGGGTAGCTAGTGTTATCTCTCTTTTGCATGTAAAGAAACTAAGACAGACAAGCCAGAATAAATGAGACATCTCACAGTGGGATTTTGCATGAAAAGACAGTGGCAATTCTTTACCTTTAATTTATGGAAGCTCTCCTTACCACTTTTGAACTACTTTTTTGGGAATAGCATCTGAGCAGTGATCTTGTAATGTGCAGGACAGTGATTTAGAGAGTATGCAGTGACCTTCTTAATAGCCCTCCTGATAACTTGGAGTCTTGTTGTACATTTTATATTTTTAAAATAATCATCTCTGAAGTACCTGCAATAAGTCTGTGGATCTTCCTGTCCTGTGTATCTTTTAAAGTGAAAACATAAATGAGCTCATAAAATCACTGTACTGGTCACAGCTCTTCATGTTATTTTTTTTGTGTGTGTTTGAGCTTTTGCTCATACAGAAACTGAGTGCATTGAAAATGGAGCTTTTCTCTGTAAAGTTAGTTCTAAGAAGTTGGTGCAGAAGGTCTAGCACTATCAGGTGTGTTCTGCTGTAGTTCTATGTGTTTATTTATACAGTGGACAGCAGGATATGCAGCAATGCAGCAAAATTTGCTAACGATTTAGTCCTGACAATTTCTGTCTGCCAAAAAGACATCTGTAAGCTGTCTTTGAATTGCTTTTTGCTATCTACTCCAAACCAATTTCTATTCTGAGAAAAGTCCTTTGTGAAATCGGTAAGAACTAGGAGCTTCTCTCTCTGGTTTTCAGATGTAATGCTTCTCAGGTACAGCCTGTAGGATTTCCTCTTCCTTTCTCAGAGTCATGAGCTTGGTGGACTGCCTCTGTTTACATTCAGTGCCTCCATCTCTTTCAGGTAAACTCTAGCAGTGTTAGAACATGGTTTGTACTTATTGAGCACTGTTATTATGTATAGAATAAACTGTATAATGTGGTTGTTTTTATTATTGAATTCATCGTAAGTGTGGAAATAAAAAGTCAGTAGAATAATAATCTTGAATTATTACATTTCGTCACTTTACAGATACTAGCAATGGCTAAATAAAGAGAAGCAATCTAAACAAAGAGAAGCAATTTTTGGTTTTGAAATAATATTAAAACTTAGTATCTTTTTAGCAAGTGTTGCAGTTATGATTTTAAATGGATCTGTCTCCTGACTGCAATGATATTTGATAGTGAGAGTTTCCAAACAACATAGTAAAAAGGAGTGTTTTCTTCCATTGGTGATAATTTTGTGAATTCTCTCAGTATCATCCAGTATCCGATTGTTTTATGTTATTATGCTGCCTGAAGTACCTTATTGATATTCACCATGTTTCTTATTACAATAGTAAACTGGGAAAAATTCTATGAAAGATGATGGGATTATACTGCTATGAAATTAATGTGAGTGGGAAGAGAACTCGGTTTGATATTTATTGTGTTTCCTTAATTAATTCTCTCAGCCAAATGTTTTGAAGCATATATTTCCATTTGAATTACAATAGATTCTTTTCTTTGAATCATTTTCCCTTCCCAGCAAAAATATTAAATATCTTAACCCCTCCTCCTCCGCAATTTATGAAGTTGTATAGAATGTGAAATGAGAAATTTGTGATCTAAAGTGTAACACAAGGTTGATCTGAAATACATCTGTCTCTTCTCTATTACAGGGCTTTTAGAGGTAAGATTTTAACAATCACCTGAAGTCTAAGTTTTTCTATTTTATTTAAAAAAAAAAAGAAAAAAGAAAACCACCCAACAACAATAATAACAGCACTTGTGTAGTAATTATTTGATCAGTGGGTGGTTGAAGAGAATTTTTATGTTCCACCTGCATGCTCCTTTTTAATTTGATTGCACTTTTGACATCAGCTTCCCAAATAAAATAGATACGTTTCTCCTTTTGTCAATTGTGGAATTATGTTAACCAAAGGTAGAAGGAGAAACAGGTAGGTAGCTTTGCTTCATTGCTAGGGTAAATTTTTGCAAAAGATCTACAGCTTAGTGGTGAATAATAATGTATTTATAGTGTCTTAGGAAGACATGTTATACCAAGAAACTGTGTCTGAAAATGTATCTAAAGAGATTGTTAGAAAGAAATGCTGTTGCTTATTTGTTATTTAAAATTCATGCCTCAACCAGTAAGAGTTCTGTTTAAAACCCCATGGCATAGCGTGCACAATTCTGTGAGCTGAAAACCTCAAGAGTTCAGAAACTTTGTAAAATATTTTTGCTGTTAATCTGGTTGTACCTGAAGCCTGTCATGGAACAAAATGGCAACATAAACACTGTATGTACTGCATTTAGACAGCTTTCTAAAAATCATTACGTACATTTAGTTTCTATGTAATGTTAACTTTATTTCAAGGATTTATATAAAATATACTTATTGCCCCAGGATAGATTCTTTTTTTTTGAACAGAAAACACAAATAAATATTTCCTTTTTAAAGTCCTGTAAGAACTTTGACAGGAAACACATTAGTAGAAAGGAATGTTGATCTTGCAAATATTGATATCCTTTTGTGGGGTTATAACTGGCCAAATTTCATTTCCAAATGATTCATCTTAAATCTCAAAACATTATTTAGAAACTAATTAAATATAAGGTCTCAACTCTTTACAACAATTTAAGCTGGTTTAAAGCTTTTTTTTTTTATTATTATATATATATATATTAGAGTAGTGTCACTTGAGCTACTAAATTTGCACTGTGCTAACCAAGATCGTACTCCAGTCTAGGGTTTTTGAAAAATCTGAGATGTAAAAACAACAAAAAAAATAGTATTAAAGGAGGCTTAAATCACTTTCTTCCTGAAATAGATCTTTGTTGGATCAAATATATGAATATTGGAAGGTCTATCCTACACACATCCTAAAATTCCTTACTTGTATCATACCAGGACATGCAATTTGAGTAGTTATAGTGGCCAAATAGATGTCTTTGTCTGAAGATTTCAGATTTCCATTCTTATTGTCCTGTGTCAAGTGCATTATCACCTTGAATGAATGACTGAATAAAATTTTATAGTGCTCCTCATTTTCAGCAGAATGCATGCCAAATCACTTGTCTTTGTCTCCAGCCATACAGCCCATAAAATGGCAAAAGTAGGATTAAAAAAAGAAAAAAAGGAGTGAAGGGACGTCACCTGTTTTAATTATATTTATTTCAACACTTTTTTTTTTTTTTTGGAGAGGGAATCTAATATCATGGGACTACAGAGCTATGAATGCTTTCAGTTATTTTATTTTGCCATTCAGTGTATCAGTGTGTCTGGAAGAACCTCGTTATTTCTGGTGGCCAAAGGCAATATCTCTGTAGTGAAGCCTTAATTATGTAAAGTGACCCAGAGTTTAAGGGAGTGGATGTTCTTGTGTGAAGTTGCTGCTGCACCTCTAAATTACTTTTATTCCTATTTTGAAATGTTATAAATTGTGTTTGAAGGAGGAAAAAAAATGAATACAAAATGCCATGTTACCAAGATGAAGTGAGTATTCTGTAGCATTTCAGACTAGCGCTAGAAATATCTGTTATGTTTTGTTTAGATATTTCCTTCAGATAACTATGAGTTCCCTTTGTTTCCTCATCTCAGAGACAGGATATAGCTCAACGCGGCACTTTCTTACATCCACCTAGGAATTAAGTGGACTTCTGAGGATTCCCACCATGTGCTTTAGTTTATTTTTACACTTTATCATAAAACATATCTCCTACTTCCATTTAGTAACCTGAGGAATATGTCATATATAGGCAGAAAGGATATAGGCAATGAACTGGCTTTTGTCTCTGGAATTCTGTTTTGCATGACAGAATGATCAAAATGCAGGTCTTAAGACAGACAAGCTGTGAGTACAGTACTCAAAAGAAGTGTCTCTAGTACAAACATGTTCTGTAAAAGACCTCTCCTCTTCACTCTAAAGCTGATTACTAATAAAGGAGTCTTCTATTTATATTGAGAAATTATGTTCTCATGAACTCAGTTTAGCAAAGCAAATCTTACTAACTATTAGAAATTCAGAAAGGTTTTTATCTGTGAAAATATGATTATAAAATCAGATTTTAAATGAAATCATAGTAGTGTTGCAGCTGGAATGGGTGAGGGTGAAATAAAAAGCCGGGAAAGTTGAAAGCAGGTTTGTTTGGCGTTTTTTCCCCAATGGCAGTTTAACAATTAAACTGTTCTGTGTTTCAAGAGAGAGAATGAAAGAATACGTCTGTATGGGTAGTACTGTGCACGGTGCAACTTCTCCAAATAGACCTATGGTACACTTTATTCACGTTTTATGAAGAGCAGGGGTAGGTTAGGAGGTACGCTCGCTTCTTTCAGCACATCTCCCTTCTGGTGTGTTGTACTTGAATTGTGCTTGTCCTTGGGCTGCACTGCAGTGTCAGGGTAAGGCAAGGCTACACCATTTTCCAGTTCTCCAGTACTTAGTGAAGATAGTTTCTTCTGCTCTGAAGTATATGTGTTCTTAAAGTTTAGTTCAATGTATTCTTCAGGCAGACATTTTATCTGCTGACAAAATGGTGGGCTTCAGCTCGCCTGGCATAGCTTGTCACTGCTTTGCTGCCAAAACTTACTGCTTGTTCTAATCCCATTTAGTTAAAATAAACTGAACTAGCAAAGACTGTGTAATCTATTTCTTACCTCATTTTGTTAAAAATAAGATAAAGAGTGTTCAGATGAGTTGTTCAGAAGGGTATATCTGAGGAGGTGAAGATACTGTGGATAAACGTGGCATGTAGCTGCTAAAACTGGGATGAGAGGAGAAATGTCCATGTGTTTGAGTCATTTAGATGTGGTGTTGGGGAGTATGGTGTAGGGGAGAACTTTGCAGAGTGGGGTTGATGGTTGGACTCAATGATCCCAAGGGTCTTTTCCAACCTGAATGATTCTATGATTCTATACAGGAATATGTCTTAATTCAGCATCCAGTTCTCACCACAATCTGATAATCCAGAGCCTCTTCTCTTGTTCCAGCATTTTAGATGTCAGTATTGTCAGCATTTCAAACAAGCAGATCGGGTTGTAGAAACATGGTACGTGACCATGTATTTGTATATCAGGTAATCCTTTGAAAAAAAGATCCTCAAAAAGCATGAGAGACTGGGACTGTGTAAGACTAGGAGATGTTCTTGGTCTAATCATATGGCTTTCAGTGCATCGCAATCTTCTTTTTTTTTTTTTTTATAAGGATACCAGCTTGAATAGAAAGATTCGAAAATGAAATATGAGATACACTGCCAAAGATACTTGTGTACTTTAACTCAGTAGCAATATCAGAATCTCTTTTTCTTCTCAAAAATGCATATTTTAGTCAAATCATACCAGTTTGTCTTAATTAATTTGTCTTAAAATAATATGCTGGAAGAGCTGCTGATGCAATGTGGAAGTTGCAAATATGAATCCAAATTTGTTTAACCTGTAGAGAATTAATGATGTGTTGACAATAAGATGGAGTAATTGCTTTAAGTTGGTAATTTACATAGTTTAAACAGGGCAGCCTCTAGACTTTAAATCAGTAGAATTAGCACATTGTCTGCTTTTAAAAGAAGTGGAAGGTTCTATAAACTCACAAAGCATGTTAATTATGTTATTTTTGGCAGTCTTTCAAAAATTATCTCCTATAAAAAACATGTGTTTAATTATGTTAAGTCTGTATTAATGTCTTTTATATAGACATATAGACCTTTTTTTTTTTCTTGGCAAAGAAGGAAATGAGGATAGATATAATTATTGCATTAAAGAAAAATAATCGAAAGCTCATGTTATTTTACAACTGTAAATATTTCTGAAAACATGGTCCACTGAGTGATGAACTTTGGATATGAACTTGAGTGTGTATTCCTTTGTGCTACAAGTTACACAACTAACGTATTTAGGTAGTATTTTGACCCCACACTGACCTGGCAAGGCTGCTTTTAAAGCATTATACCAAGCAGACATTGTGCAGTGCAACTCTTCCTGCACTTTTTCCTCCTCAAAGATCTATGAAGTAAAAGCACTGAACTTAATATTAATTTAGTTCGTTGGGTTTTATGAGGAATCAAATGCATGTATTTTTCACTTTGAAAATTTAATTTTGGACCAAATGCCCATCCCAGCCAGATTAATTTTGCTGAGCTTATCATCTGATGTCGGGTTGTGAATTTGGCATTTCTGAAAAGTCAGTCTGGGGCATTCTACTACTGTCGCTGCCTTCTCTACCACTGGAGAGTGTTTTATATTTATTTATTTATTTATTTATTCATTTCATTTCATTTTTTACCATCAAAGCATGAAAATTTCTTTGATCAGAGCATGTTGTTGATGAAATTCTGCAGTTCTACAGCTGACTGGCTGGACATTATAGAAGTGATCAACCAAAAATGGACAAATAATTGGGTGCAAAGTAGTTAAATTATTTTGCCAATTTGCCATAAAACCATTAGGTTGATTTCTTTGTTACTTCACTGAAATTTAAGAACTTTCATAGCAAATGAGCCATAAAATATTTTTAAAACCTCAGTAGCCCCAAATATAGTGAAATCAATTTTTATTTTGTTTCAAAGGTTAAGTACTGCCATGTATTTCCAAAGTCCTGAATTGTCTCTTTCCTATCTGATGCTTGTTCAAGGGACCTTGCTTTAATGCTTTTTCCAAAATGACCTTTCCTGCTATCCACCTTTTTAACAGTGTTATGGCTTGAAGAAATAACTTTTTAGAAAGAGAAAGAAGAGACCTAGCAAAATAGAAATGGTTAGACATTGTTAAATGCAAATAAGAGAATTTTATTAAAACTTTTGTATTTCATTTATATGAGTGAGTATATACTATGACTATGCATTCCAAAAAAGTTACAAATTTGTGATAAAATATTAACTCCAAAATTAATGGCTGCTTCTCTCAATTTTGTTTGTAATTACCATATTACGAAATTATCACTGTGGAAGTGAAGTTGGTCATGATGAAAATTTTCAAGGCCATTAGTCCAGGAGATACTGTCAGTTGATCAAAAGTCTGTTATTCTTTGGTTTTTCTGCTACAGTAACTTCCCCGGAGAAGACAGGAGAAAGCCTATTGAGAGGCACACAAATGTTTTATTAGGAAATCCATCTGAAAAGTTCCAGATATGTCATTTATGGTTCATGATAACTGCTTATCTGTGTATGAGTTTAAAATAGATTTTGTAGTAGACATTTCTGTTCTGTTTAGTTCAACATTATGAAATACTTAAAACTCCTGCTTGCCTTCATTGTTCAAAGGTGACATTATAACCAGAGATAAAATTAAGCATCTTGTTTTATCTGTTCTAGATATCCCACATATTTATCCCATCAACCGTTTCACCTGTGTCTATGATATGTATGCGTGTTGTATTTAATTTTTAAAAGTGATAATTTAGAGCTAGACGACTGGGCATTTTGAGGTAGAGATACCCAAAGAAAGCAGGTAAGTGTCTAATAGAAGTTTCCAAGATACTTTTGACTTTCCTTCAAGAAAAAGCAAGGCTGCTATAAGAAATTCAGCGATCACAAGACATTTTACAGCTTCTTTTAAGAAAAAGCAAGGCTGCTATAAGAAATTCAGCGATCACAAGACATTTTACAGCTTCTTTTACTCTTATTGGCTTATCTTACTTGCTTAGTCTCCTTGATAGCAGAAGGTTATTCAGGCAGCACATTTATTATAATAATTAATATTTTTAATTTTTTTTAGTTGATCTTTGTCTTGAATACAGTGCTTTAGGCATGAGCTTTACTTTATCTTTTTTCTTAAATGCAAACTGATTTTCAGACTGCAAGGCCTGAACATGTTCTATGTACCATGCCCATCCATCTATACTTTGTGTGTTTGAATGTGTATTGCATAATAGCCAGTGATTTAATTATCCAACTAAAATGTAGTAGGTACAACAGGCGTGATTGCCTGGTTGCTATGGGAAAATGAAATAATTTTGAATTTAAACCGCTCATCTGAATGGGAGAGGAAGTGGATTAAGGTCATTGTGTAATTACAGTTTTTAGCCCAGGCACTGCAGCATGAAAAATAAATATGTCTAGTTTGCTTTGCCAAAGACATTCTCTAGACCTATTAATATCTGTATAGAAAGAGTAACTTGAAAAATTTGTCATTTGGATAATAATTTTAGGTATTAGATTCTACAAAACAAAGCTTGTATAGTGGATAAATGCGTGGCAATTTATTAAAAGGATTGGCCAGGTGCGTCTGCCAACATGCAACATCCCTACATCCAAATGAGCCTGCTGAGTGAATGGGTTAAGTTCCTCTAAGAGTAGCAGGACTATTCCTTAGCAAGTTACTATTAGAACCTTAGATTAGGTCCATGATGCGCCCAGTGCAGAGCCAAATTGGCTATGGAAAGGATGTTTTTTAGTTTTCCTGTTCAGTATTTTCTGAAGTTGTGCTCGTTGACCTAGTAAAGCACTTTACAGGCCTTCTCTTACTAAAGGAAATCATCACAACAATCTGCGTTTGTGAGCCAGTTAATAGCCCCATCCCAAATTAGTGGAGATTTCTAGCTCACTGTATTTTGGAGGCAATGGACACAAAATGACTCATTACTATCTTTGTTCCCCCCCCCTTTTTTTAATAAGGAATTTTTATTTTGAGCCTTCTTTGAAAGAAACAAAACAACTGAGGAGATCTAGCTAAAAGGAGGAAGCTGTGTAGACTAAAACTGGAAATTGATTGTAGCCAAGTGGTTATAACTTACCTGAGATATGGAACACAACTACCACATTTTGGAAAGATGTTGAATCCCTTATTCCAGGACCTGCTTTTTTAACTGGTGCTTTTACAGGGCTAAACTTTCTCATTGGAACTGTTTGACTGGGAATGAATAACTTACTGACTTGGAAGGAGAAAGTGAGAAAAACAGTGTCTATATCTCACCAGTTAATTACATCACACTTTAAGGTAAAATGTGAAACTCCTTTTTTTTGTTTTGTGTAGTGTTTTTTGGTTTTGTTTTGGTTTGGTTTGTTTTTTTTATCAGCAGTAGCTTCTTGAGTTTTCTGGTTTTGAGCAGCGTAAGATCTCCTAAAGGTGATTGAGAGGTTCAGGTATACCCATGGAGTGGAGCCTCAAATTGACAGTAAGGAACCCTGATGTAAATGGTTTTTATATCAAATGACATATAGATAAGTCAACTAATATAACAAAGGGTCCTGGTCACCAGGCTAAGTTGATATTAGTGTGTAAGTTAAGCAGGTGACACATGGCAGTGACAATGACACATGACACTGGCAGTGACATGTGGAAAGTGGATTGAACGTTTTATTATCCTTCCAGGCTGAATGAATCTATCAAACAGGAATGAGAGGTATATTATTTTTCTCTTGGACTTGCACCCAGAGTTGTGTAATAGGAGGGAGAGTTTCCAACAGACAAATTTACTGTAAGACCTTTTTGGTTTTGCACTTAGTGAATCCCTGAATGTTAGCCAGTAGCAGCACAAAGCAATCTCTTCATTTTGTCTCCCATATTGATTGATGTGGTGACTTTTTTTTTTTAATGTACTTGAAGCTGTAATTTCAACTAGATTGCAATTGAGATAGAGACACTGTCTGTACTATTACTTCATCCTCATTCTTTCATTGTATTGTAAAATGCATTTCAAGGCTGCAACTATTTATTCAAAATTTAGGAACACTCCTTCAACATAATAATATTAAGGATAGAGTCCTAAAGTCCTATAAAATTTCAGTGCCAGTGTATAATATATATTAGCTTTTTACTTTGGAAGTTCTGTTTTCATTTCCTGGAGGAGGTGAATGACTGGAGTTTACCAGTGGTGTCCTTTCTTTTCCCTCTTCTGGATTCATTACTGCAAAGCACTAGATTTTTATTTAGTGTAGTGACTGAGAGTTCTTATTATTTAGGATTAGAAAAAGAACAAACAACTTTCTTTTACTAGGTATGCCTTTAACACAAGAACAGGCACAAATCCTGTTGCTGTTGGTGGAATTTGTTTTTTTTTTTGTTTGTTTTTGTTTATTTATTTTTAGGGGTCACAAAATTAAGTAGAGTGTCAAAAGAGTGAGTCTTCACTATTATACTGATGTAATTATTCCTTGTTTTGGACAGAGCTACTTTCAGTCCCCTTCCTTTAAGGGCATTAAATGCATGATAGCACTTGAGACCTGAGGTTTCATAAATCCTTTGAAATTAGGAAGTAATAACCTTTTCATGCCTTTGTTTCTCTTCAATGCCAGACATTTGGACATCTCTATCTTACTACTTTAAAACCTCAAATATATATAGCCTTTTGTTGTCATTAGACCAGTTCTCTTTGTGTAGTCCTGGGAGTTCATAGCAACTTTAACAGGTCAGTTTGCTTTCTATTTCAAATCTCTTATCATTCCTAATTATGAGTCAAGATTAGATTTTCAGTGACATCTAACTCAGCAGCATAAGTCCTGCTGAATTGCTCCAGGAATGCTCCCTTAAATTCATTAGACATATTTTAGAATATCATCTTATGTACTGAATTTGAGATTCTTACACTTTCCTCAAGGAATAAAGTAAAGTGAAATAGCAATGCCTTCACATTCTTGAAAAAGAAAATAATATATGGCACTACTTTAGCTTATAGACACAAACTTTTCTATCATTGCTTTCAGAAACAAGGGCCTCCTGAAGCATGCATCATAAAGGCAGAGTTAGTACCTGTTCATCAAGCCATGTTTTTAAAACTATTCCATGCTATCAACAATAGCTTGCTATTTCAGGACAGATTTATTAATAAATAATATTTTAATATAATAAATAAATCTGAAATATGAGTGAGTGACTCACGAGTGTAGCAAATAAGTCACCCCACACCAACTCTTTCTTTTTTTTTTTTTTCTTTTAATTTT